>CM076572.1:841652462-841686909 GCA_034641835.2 Pinus albicaulis
AAAGGCATATAACTGTCGTTTATTGCATATAAGTGTCATTATACTGACGGTGGCCACAGCATCGCTATTGTGATGACTGCCTCCAAACGTCGCAATTGCGACACTTAGACATTGTGTCGCAAACAAAGCGTCGCTATTGCGACGGCTGCCTCCAAACGCCGCAATTGTGGCACTTAGACATTGTGTCACAATTGCGACGTTTGGAGGCAGTCGTCGCAATAGTGATGCTTTGGGGCATATTGTTGCAATTGCGACATCTTCCTCCAAACGTCGCAATTGCGACACTTTGTCTAAGTGTCGGTATTGAGACACTTTTCTCTAGACGTCGGTATAGCGACGGTTTCGGGTGGGATTGAAAAAATTTGGGGAAATTTCCAACATTTGGTCAAAAGTGTCGAAACCAAGTGTCAGAATTTCTGCCAAATGTACTAGTGAAGTTTACCAACTTTGGTTGATAATTTATGTAATAAATTTAAGACAATTAAATTGACCAATCATTTTGGTGTCATTGCTAGGGAAGTGTAAATAGGAGCATTTTTCTTTAAAAAAAAGAAAAAAAAATTAATCACCTACTACACCCACTATATGACGTGGTGCAGTAGGATCCACACATCCACAACATAAATTTTTATTTTTACAGGTAGAAGAAGAGGTGGTAAAGGAGGTTGAACAAATGGAAGAAGATGATGAAAAAGAGGAAGATCATTTTGGATTTCCCATTCAAGAAACTGATGTCAATAATCATATGAAGAGAATCCCTCCTATTGATCGTGTCAGCCCTCCATTAATATTTTGACAAGCAAACAAGGGGCCAAACTATCTTTGAGCTTTCAAGGAATGCATTCCCTCTGAAAACACATCATCCTCGAAGCCTCCTTGTGCTTTTGACCTTTGGGTAATCCTCACCGCTGTTCCCAATTTTGAAGCCTCTCTGTTTGTGAAGAAAATGCCCAAGAGGCACCCCTTTCCATATTTTCTCATTCCCATTAAACCTCTATTTCCTCACCATTTTCCCCCTCCCTAACTCCTCATTAACCCTCTAAATCATCCCATCTTCCCCTTTAACCTTACCAGCACAATTTTTTTGGTTTATTATCCCTTTTTCCCTCTTTAGCCCTAAAATCCTCCTATTCGGCTGAAAAACCCACTTTATACTTTGTAACAGGCCTAGCCCCTCTTAGCCCAGCCCCTTAACCACTTCCCCACCACACGACTGGGAGTCGAGACCAGGCGCTAATCCCATAGGCATTTATCACAGTCGGAGGTTTCATATGCGCCCTTTTCCTTTGTAAACTTAAAAAGCTCTGATGTGATTGAGTTTGGTCTATTAGACCCGCGTTGTAATCTCAGCCGTCAATCAGTAAAGATATAATGGCCAACGCTTGTTCCACAACATGCCCATCACCCCTCATCACTAACCTCTCCGATTAACCGTGGGTCAATCTATTTCCAGATCTGACGGCTGGCGTGTAATTGCTAATCGCCAATCAAATTTTTTTTATATGCCACCCTCTGCCTCTCTTGATTGCGATTCTCTGATCTGATCTTCGCCGTTGATCTCTCGGGATCCAATGGCCCATGTAATCACTCCCCTCCCATCACTCCAGTCTTCCTCCTCACCGATTTAATTCCCATCGTTGATCTATCACTCTGATCCAACGGCCTAGCACTAATCACATCATGCCTGTTGCCCCTATACATCCACTCCTCCGATTTCATCAGAATCGTCAATCTGCCTCCAAGATTGGACAACAGTCGCTCCATCGCATTCCTGCTCTGATCGCAATCAGAAGTTCTTGAATGTGCACCCTCTGCCCCCGCCCCCCCCCACCCCCCCGATTATGATCTTCTGATCCAATCCTAGCCATCATTTTCCGTTTGATCCAACGGTCCAGCACTAATTGCACCACACTCTTTGTTCCTCTCAATTCACCCATCCAATTCAACCTCCATCGTTGATCTAGCTCTGGATCTGATGGCTGGTGCTCAATCACACCCTCACAATTAGAAGTTATAACATTATCACCCTCTTCCTCCCCCAATTGTGATCTTCCGATTCCATCATGTCCATTCGTTGATCGAAGATCGAGGGCCCACATTGCATCGCATCTCCACTGTAATTCTTCCATCGGGCTTCCCTATTAGCCTCATCAGAAAATCACCACCATTGATCACCTCCTGCGATCCAACGGCTCGTAATTAATCACCCTCCACCCACGCTGGGTCCCACCACCTAATACGTCTGACTTTCATTTGCTTTCATTGATTCTCTATGTATTCGCTTAAACATTAGATTTTGGTTTTTTAACACTAAAGTGTTAGTTCTTCCACCGATTTGACTATTAACCCCTCCGTCCGTTGATCCCAACCATTGATCTTCACCTGTTCCTCTGATTAGACGATTCGCGAGCTCTCCCCCCACCAAACCTCCATCAGTCACCCGTCTCTCACCACTTTGCAGCGTTTTTCCTGTTTCCACAGTTGCACCATCATTCCTCCACAACAATTCTTCCGCCACCTCCCTGGATTGTTTGACAGGTTCATTTAATTATGAAGGGTTTACAGAGTGAGATTGCACTCTACCTCTACAGTCACGACCACTGTGGCTGAAAGAATAGAGAGGCCATTACAACAGTAACAAAGTGAATTAATAGCAAGGATTTAAGGGGGTTTTACCCTGGTGTTGAATAATTAACGCTTAACCCCACGCTCAAAGGATAAAGACGCATTTTGAAGACCCAAAGAGCACACGCAACAGCCATATCTGTGTTTTAATATCTGTGGGACGTTTTTCTCCAGGTAGTACATCTTCCCATTAAAGCCTCCATGCCTCCTCGAGCCCATAAATAGTTAGTTATGCTGACAGAATCCTCTTAAATACTGTCAGAATCAGTAGTTATGGAGTATGGAGGCCCGCTGATTTTATATCCATACCATTAATTCTAGATGGTAGAAAAGAGAGCTTTACATCTCGAAAGGACTTCAAGGAAACCTCTGAGGTCAATCTCGACCTGACAGAGATCCCTGAACTAGACTACAGAGTACAGTGCAAGGTTATTGAGTAGTGTGGGCATGGATGCTTCCTCCATGCTATCTTAATGAATCAATTTAATGTTCACCATCGACTCTTGTGAGGGGTTTTTCTCCTATAAAACCCCCCAGGAATGGATGATATGAGGGTTCTAGATTTATCAGAAAAGGATGTGGTGAGAGAATTTTTGTATGCATTTTGTTGAACTCTTATATGAATGACAGAGCCCGTTAGGTTTCAGTGAGGAGATGTTCCATCTTTAATGAGGATTCTGTTCTTTGGTGCTTCACAGTTTGTAACTTTCTCTTATATGTGATAGTTTAATTGTTCATTTCATTTCATCCATTTTTCTTGTATCATGTTCTGGAATGCGAGTGGCTCATGGGTTTGGTATGAATTTATCCTAGTTGAAACTCATGCTAGAACATGTCAAGCACTTTAAATATGGCTCAGGCATGATATAATATTCCATTTTCCACTTCAACGATACTTCTGCTATATTAGCTTATGTGGGATGCTATTTTTAAAATGCTATTGTCATGTATGGATTCTTAAATTTGTAAGCCCATTACATGTTAATATTTTTTCCTTGATATCATCTCAATGACAGTTAGTATTATCTTACATCTTTCATACACAGAAAACACCTTCTGATCATTTATTTCTGTGAGGTACTTTAGAAACCTGCCCTCTTTACAGTAAGCTGCCTTTGAATTACCTGATGCATTCGTATTAGATTTTCACACCTTGCCTCTCCAGTATTGCTTTCCCCGTGTCAAGTTTCTAAAGGTCTTGGTCCCACTCTAATTAACCTTCCTGTTTACAAGGGATAGCATGAGAGCCTTTTGCTAATAACTCCCCATGTTATATCATATGCCTCTTTCTGTATAAGATGTCTTAGGCACTGGTCTTTCACAACTCAAGGTTGTCTCTAGGGTTGAAAACATCTTTTTGGCGCCATTACCGGGGACGAAGTTAAGAAAAGTTAAATCCCTGGGCCTTCACAAAATCTTTATTCACTCTTTAGAAAGGTGAGAATGAAGAGTTGAGAGTTGTAGATCCCTCACCTTGGTGACTCCATAGTTCCTAAATGATTAAAAGACTCCACTGGTGATCAGTAGGCCACTGATTATCTTGGTTTCATGAGACTCCACTCGGAGGCCATGTCACAGTAAAACATCAGCCATGCTAAATACCAAGCCACTTCACCAATGGAAGACTCTGAGTATTTTGTAGAAATGCATCCATGTTTCATAGTAGAGTGTCGAGATGTAATGTCACGTGGCTTGGAAGAAATGAAAGTGGGGGACCTTCCATGGGCTATTCTTCTCAGCTCAATTTTCAAACCCGTGCTTAAGAAAATATTTCTAGAATTGGTGGTTGAAAGATATGAAGCTGAGATCAAATTTCTGAACTCACAAGAAAAATCATATCAGCTCAAAGACCCAAAAGCCTTTTTGGAAAGTGTCCCTCCCCCTAAGAAAGAAGAAATTTCAGTGCCTTTCGGAGTACAAGAAGAAGATGATCCGGTTCTCAAGAACCACATTGAAAATGTAGTGGAAGATGCAGAAATCAAAGCAGCCCAGGATAAAGACAGCCTACCGGTCATGGAAGGCCTGAAATAAAAAAGTGTACATCATGTGTTCATTGATCGTGTGGCAGAATATATGGAGGCCCTAATTAGCTCAAATTCTTTAGCAGCGCAAAACATGTGAGAGCTCCAAGAGGGCTCAGCAGCAATGTATGATGAGTCTGCCAGTTCAGAAGATGAAGGAGACACTCTACCCCAAGAGAGTCTTCTTCTCAATCCAGTGGAAGAAGAAGAGATCCTGGTTGAAGCTTGCCTGCCAAATATTCATAACCAGGTATCTTTTCATGATCCTTATGCTCATTTCCTGCAAAAATTTAAGGAAGGATCAAAGGTCTTTCTGAGCAGCATGTTGTGAAAAAAAAGAAATTTTTTTGAAGTTGCTGATGAATAACAGAAAGAGTGGGAACAACCCTGCCTATCTAGCCTGCTCAAGGAGCTAGGCAGAACAGACCAGTCAAGGGATCACTTGATGGACTGGTTGCATTGGAAGACAATGTTTGTAAACTAAACTTGTAAATAGTCCAGTTACAGTAGGGTAGGTAGGGAAAGCTCAATAAAGCTCATTTTGTGAGCATGTAGTTAGTTGTTTTAATTTCTACAAAGTCCTGTAAGCCAGACAGTCTAATCCTGGCTTGGATTTTTTTCAATTTCCATTTTAGACTGTAGAGAAGAAATCTGCTAGATAGTTTAATCGTAGCAGATGTAGTTTAGGTAGAGAAAATGTGAGACCAGGATTTTAATTTGGTCTCATGGAGTAATAAGGGTATAATTAGAGTAGGTTTATTTTTCTTGTTTGTAAAAATTGATGATGTAGGTGGTCTACGAAGTTCTCGACATGCCCAGGAATGAATGTGTCATCCCCAGGTGGAGCCAATGTTGATCATGTTAGCCCTCCATTAATTTTTTGACAAGCAAACAGGGGGCCAAACTGTCTTTGAGCTTTCAAGGAATGCATTCCTTCTGAAAACACATCATCCTCGAAGCCTCCTTGTGCTTTTGACGTTTGGGGAATCCTCACCACTGTTCCCAGTTTTGAAGCCTCTCTATTTGTGAAGAAAATGCCGAAAAGGCCCCCCTTTCCATATTTTCTCATTCCCATTAAACCTCTGTTTCCTCACCATTTTCCCCCTCCCTAACTCCTCATTAACCCTCTAAATCATCCCATCTTCCCCTTTAACCTTACGAGCACACTTTTTTTGGTTTATTATCCCTTTTTCCCTCTATCGATTCCCTCTTTAGCCTTAAAATCCTCCTGTTCGGCTAAAAAATCCACTTTCTAGTTTGTAACAGGCCTAACCCCTCTCGGCCCAGCCCCTTAACCACTTCCCCACCACGCGACCGGGAGCTAAGACCAGGCACTAAGCCCATAGGTGCTTATCGCAGTGGAAGGTTTCATATGTGCCCTTTTCCTTTGTAAACTTAAAAAGCTCCGATGCGATTGAGTTTGGTCTATTAGACCCAAGTTGTAATCTCAGTCATCGATCAATAAAGATCTAACGGCCAGTGCTTGTTCCATAACACACCCCTCACCCCTCTTCACTAACCCCTCCGATTAACCATGGGCCATCGATCTATTTCCAGATCTGACAGCTGGTGCATAATCGCTAATCGCCAATCGAAAATGTTTTATATGCCACCCTCTGCCTCTCCCGATTGCGATTCTCTGATCCAATCTCCGCCGTTGATCTCTTGGGATCCAATGGCCTACGTCTAATTTCTCCCCTCCAATCACTCCGGTATTCCTCCCCATCGATTTAATTCACGTCGTTGATCTATCACTCTAATCCAATGTCCCAATGCTAATCGCATCGTGCCTGTCGCCCCTATACATCCGCTCCTGCGATTTCATCAGAACCATCGATCTGCCTCCAAGATCAGATGGCAGTCACTCCATTTCATTTCTGCTTTGATCGCAATCAAAATTTCTCGAATGTACACCCTCTACCCCTCCCCCCTCGATTGCGATCTTCCGATCCAATCCTAGCCGTCGTTTTCCCTTTGATCCAACGGTCCAGCGCTAATCACACCGCGCTCTTCATTCCTCTCCATTCACCCCTCTGATTCAACCTCCGCCGTCTATATGGCTCTGGATCTGACGGTTGGTGCTCAATCACACCATCGCAATTGGAAGTTCTAAAATTATCACCCTCTGCCTTCCCCAATTGTGATCTTCCGATTCCATCATGTCAATCTGTTGATCCAAGATCGAGGGCCCACATTGCAACAAATCTCCACTATAATTCTCCCATCGGGCTTCCCTATTAACCTCTTCGGAAAATCACCACTTTTGGTTGCCTCCTATGATCCAACGGCTCACAATTAATTACCCTCCACCCACGCCAGGACCCACCACCTCATACATTCGTCTTTCATTTGCTTTCATTGATTCTCTGTGTATTCGCTTAAACATTAGACTTTGGTGTTTGAATACTAAAGTGTTAGTTCTTCCGCCCATTTGACTATTAACCCCTCTGTTCGTTGATCACAACCGTTGATCTTCACCTGTTCCTCTGATCGGATGGTCCGCGATCTCTTCCCCACCAAACCTCCATCAGTCACCCGTCTCTCACCACTTTGCAACATTTTTCCCGTTTCCACATTTGCACCACCATCCCTCCACAAAAACTCTTCCGCTATCACCCTAGATTGTTTGACAGGTTTATTTCATTGTGCAGGGTTTACAGAGTGAGATTGTACTCTGTCTCTATAGTCATAGCCACTGTGACTAAAAGAACAGAGAGGCCATTACAGCAGCAAAAAAGTGAATTAATAGAAAGGATTTAAGGGGGTTTTAGCCTGGTATTGAATAATTAACGCTTAACCCCACTCTCAAAGGATAAAGATGCATTTTGAGGACCCAAAGAGCACATGGAACAACCATATCTATGTTTGAATATCTGCGGGACCTTTTTCTCCAAGCAGTACATCTTCCCATTAAAGCCTCCATGCCTCCTCGAGCCCAGAAATAGTCAATTACGCTGATAAAAGCCTCTTAAAGACTGTCAAAATCAGCAGTTATGGAGTATGGAGGCCCGCAGATTTTATATCCATGCCATTAATTCCAGAAGGCAGAACAGAGAGCTTGATAGCTAGAAAGGACTTCAAGGACACCTCTGAGGTCAATCTCGACCTGATAGAGATCGCTGAACTAGACTACAGAGTACAGCGCAAGATTATTGACCAGTGCGGGTGTGGATGATTCCTCCATGCTATCTTAATGGATCAATTTAATTTTCACCATCGACTCCTGTGAGGGGTTTTTCTCCTATAAACCCCCCAAGGAATGAATGATACGAGGGTTCCAGATTTATCAGAAAAGGATGCGGTGAGAGAATTTTTTTATGCATTTTATTGAACTCTTCCATGAATGTAGAGAGCCCATTGGGTTTCAGTGAGGAGAAGTTCCATCTTTAACAAGGATTCTGGTCTTTGGTGCTTCACAGTTTGTAAATTTCTCTTATATGTGATAGTTTAATTTTTCATTTCGTTTCATCCACTTTTCTTGTATCATGTTCTGGAATGCGAGTGGCTCACAAGTTTGGTATGAATTTATCCTAGTTGATACTCATTCTAGAACCTATCAAGCGCTTTAAATATGGCTCAGGTGTGATATACTATTCCATTTTCCACTTCAACCATACTTCTTCTATATTAGCTTTTGTGGGATGCTATTTTTAAAACACTATTGTCATGTATGGATTCTTAAATTTGTAAGCCCATTGCATGTTAATATTTTTTCATGGATATCATCTCAATGATAGTTAATATTATCTTACATCTTTCATAGGTAGAAAACACCTTCTGATCATTTACTTTTGTGAGGTACTTTAGAAACCGGCCCTCTTTACAGTAAGCTTCCTTTGAATTGTCTGATGCATTTGTATTAGATTTTCACACCTTGCCTCTGCAGTATTTATTTCCCCGTGTCATGTTTATGAAGGTCTTGGTCCCATTCTAATTAACCTTCCTATTTACAAGGGATAGCATGAGAGCCTTTTGCTAATAACTCCCCATGTTATATCGTATGTCTCTTACTGTATAAGATGTCCTAGGCACTGGTCTTTCACAACTCAAGGCTGTCTCTAGGGTTGAAAACATCTTTTTGGCACCGTTGCCAGGGACGGAGTTAAGAAAATTTAAATCCTTGGGCCTTGAAAAAATCTTTATTCACTCTTTAGAAAGGTGAGCATGAATATTTGAGAGTTGTAGATCCCTCACATTGGCGAATCCATAGTTCCTAAATGATTAAAAGACTCCACTGGTGATCAGTAGGCCACTAATTATCTTAGTTTCACGAGACTCCACTGGGATGCCATGTCGCAGTACAACATCAGCCATGCTAAAGACCAAGTCACTTCACCAATGGAAGACTCTAAGCAGTTTTCGGAAACGCATCCAAGTTTCATAGTAGAGTGTCGAGATGTAATGTCATGTGGCTTGGCAGAACTGAAGGTGGAGGACTTTCCACAAGCTATTCTTCTCAGCTCAAGTTTCAAACCCGTGCTTAAGAAAATATTTCTAGAATTGGTGGTTGAAAGATATGAAGCTGAGATAAATTTTTTGAACTGATAAGAAAAATCATATCAGTCCAGAGACCCGAAATCCTTTTTGGAAAGTGTCCCTCCCCCTAAGAAAGAAGAAATTTCAGTGCCTTTCAGAGTACAAGAAGAAGATGATCCGGTTCTCAAGAACCACATTGAAAACGTAGTGGAAGATCCAGAAATCAAAGCGGCCCAGGATAAAGATAGCCTACCAGTCATGGAAGGCCTGAAATAAAAAAGTGTACATCATGTGTTCATTGATCCTATGGAAGAATATATGGAGGCCGTGATTAGCTCAAATTCTCCAGCAGCACAAAACATGTCAGAGCTCCAAGAGGACTTAGTAGCAATGTACGTTTAGTCCGCCGGTTCAGAAGATGAAGGAGACACTCTACCCTAAGAGAGTCTTCTTCTAAATCCAGTGGAAGAAGAAGAGATCTTGGTTGAAGCCTGCCTGCCAAATATTGATAACTAGGTATCTTTTTATGATCCTTATGCTCATTTCCTGCAAAAATTTAAGGAAGGATCAAAGGTCTTTTCGAGCAGCATGTTCCGAATAAAAAAGAAATTTTTTTGAAGCTGCTGACGAAGAATAGAAAGAGTGGGAACAACCCTACCTATCGAGCCTGCTCAAGGAGCTAGGCAGAACAGACCAATCATGGGATCACTTGATTGACTGGTTGCATTGGAAGACAATGTTTGTAAGCTAAACTTGTAAATAGTCCAGTTAGAGTAGGGTAGGTAGGAAAAGCTCAATAAATCTCAGTCTGTGAGCATGTAGTTAGTTGTTTTAATTTTTGCAAATTTCGGCAAGCCAGACAGTCTAATCCTAGCTTGGCTATTTTTCAATTTTTGTTTTAGAATGTAGAGAAGAAATCTGCTAGACAATTTAATCCTAGCAGATGTAGTTTAGGTAGAGAAAATGTGAGACCAACATTTTAATTTGGTCTCATGGAGTAATAAGGGTAGAAGTAGAATAGGTTTATTTTTCATGTTTGTAAAAATTGATGATGTAGGTGTTCTACGAAGTTCTCGACACACCCAGGGATGAACGTGCCATCCCTAGGTAGAGCCAATGTTGATCATGTTAGCCCTCCATTAATTTTTTGACAAGAAAACAGGTGGCAAAACTGTCTTTGAGCTTTCAAGGAATGTATTCCCTCTGAAAACACATCATCCTCGATGCCTCCTTGTGCTTTTGACCTTTGGGGAATCCTCACCACTATTCCGAGTTTTGAAGCCTCTCTATTTGTGAAGAAAATGCCAAAGAGGCCCCCCTTTCCATATTTTCTCATTCCCATTAAACCTCTATTTCCTCACGATTTTCCCCCTCCCTAACTCCTCATTAACCCTCTAAATCATCCCATATTCCCCTTTAACCTTATGAGCACACTTTGTTTGGTTTATTATCCCTTTTTCCCTCTATCGATTCCCTCTTTAGCCTTAAAATCCTCTTGTTCGGCTGAAAAACCCACTTTATACTTTGTAATAGGCCTCGCCCCTCTCGGCCCAGCCCCTTAACCACTTACCCACCACGCGACCGGGAATCGAGACCAGGCACTAAGCTCGTAGGCGCTTATCACAGTTGGAGGTTTCATATGCGCCCTTTTCCTTTGTAAACTTAAAAAGCTCTGATTCGATTGGGTTTGGTCTATTAGACCCGTATTGTAATCTCAGCTGTCGATCAGTAAAGATCTAATGACCAGCACTTCTTCCACAACACGCCCATCACCCCTCTTCACTAACCCCTCCGATTAACTATGGGATGTCGATCTATTTCCAGATTCGATGGCCGGCGCGTAATCACTAATCGCCAATCGGAAATGTTTTATATGCCACCCTCTACCTCTCCCGATTGGGATTCTCCGATCCGATCTCCACCATTGATCTCTCGGGATCCAATGGCCTAGTTCTAATTGCTCCCCTCCCATCGCTCCAGTCTTCCTCCCTGCCAATTCAATTCCCGTCGTTGATCTATCACTCTGATCCAACGGCCCAGCACTAATCGCACCGCACTATTCACCCCTATACATCCGCTCCTACGATTTCATCAGAACTGTCAATTTGCCTCCAAGATAGGATGATAGTCACTCCATCACATTCCCGCTCTGATCACAATTGGAAGTTCTTGAATGTGCACCCTCTGCCCCTGATTGTGATCCTCTGATCCAATCCTAGCCATCATTTTCCCTTTGATCCAACGGTCCAACGCTAATTGTACCGCGCTCTTCGTTCCTCTCCATTCACCCCTCCGATTCAACCCCCGTCGTCGATCTGGCTTTGTATCTGACGATTGGCGCTCAATCGCACCATCGCAATCATAAGTTCTAAAATTATCACGCTCTGCCTCTCCTGATTGTGATCTTCTGATTCCATCATGTCCATCTGTTGATCCAAGATCGAGGGCCCACATTGCATCGCATCTCCAGTATAATTTTCCCATTGGGCTTCCCTATTAACCTCATCAGCCAATCACCACCGTTGATCGCCTGCTGCAATCCAACAGCTCGTAATTAATCGCCCTCCACCCACCCCGGGTCCCACCACCTAATACGTTCGACTTTCATTTGCTTTCATTGATTCTCTGTGTATTCTCTTAAACATTAGACTTTCGTGTTTTCACACTAAAGTGTTAGTTCTTCTGCCCATTTGACTATTAACCCCTTTGTCCGTTGATCCCGACCGTTGATCTTCGCTTGTTCCTCTGATCGGACGGTCCGCGACCTCTCCCCCCACCAAACCTCCATCAGTCACCCGTCTCTCACCACTTTGCAACATTTTTCTCGTTTTGACAGTTGCACCACCATTCCTCCACAGCAATTCTTCCGCCACCACCCTCGATTGTTTCACAAGTTTATTTCATTGTGAATGGTTTATAGAGTGAGATTTCACTCTACCTCTACAGTCATGGCCACTATGGCTGAAAGAATAGAGAGGCCATTACAGCAGCAACAAACTGAATTAACAACAAGGATTTAAGGGGGTTTTAGCCTGGTATTGAATAATTAATGCTTAACCCCACGCTCAAAGGATAAATATGCATTTTGAAGACCCAAAGAGCACACGGAACAGCCATATCTGTGTTTGAATATCTGCAGGACGTTTTTCTCCAGGCAGTACATCTTCCCATTAAAGCCTCCATGCCTCCTCGAGCCCAGAAATAGTCAATTACACTGAAAGAAGCCTCTTAAAGACTATCAAAATCAGCAGTTATGTAGTATCGAGGCCCACAAACTTTATATCCATACCATTAATTCCAGAAGGCAAAACAGAGAGCTTTACAGCCAGAAAGGACTTCGAGGACACCTCCGAGGTCAATCTCGACCTGACATAGATCCCTGAACTAGACTACAGAGTACAGTGCAAGGTTATTGATCAGTGTGGACGTGGATTCTCCCTCCATGCTAGCTTAATGAATCAATTTAATGTTCACCATCGACTCCTCTGAGGGGTTTTTCTCCTATAAAACCCCCTAGGAACGGATGATATGAGAGTTCCAGATTTATCAGAAAAGGATGCGGTGAGAGAATTTTTGTATGCATTTTTTTGAACTCTTATATGAATGTACAGAGCTCGTTGGGTTTTAGTGAGGAGGAGTTCCATCTTTAACGATGATTTTGGTCTTTGGTGCTTCATATTTTGTAACTTTCTCTTATATGTGATAGTTTAATTGTTCATTTCATTTCATCCACTTTTCTTGTATCATGTTCTGGAATGCAAGTGGCTCATGGGTTTGGTATGAATTTATCCTAGTTGATACTCATGCTAGAATCTCTCAAGCGCTTTAAATATGGCTCAGGCATGATACACTATTCCATTTTCCACTTCAACCATACTTTTGCTATATTAGCTTCTGTGGGATGTTTTTTTTTAAATGCTATTGTCATGTATGGATTCTTAAATCTGTAAGCCCATTACATGTTAATATTTGTTCCTGGATATCATCTCAATGACATTTAATATTATCTTACATATTTCATACGCAAAAAACACCTTCTGATCATTTATTTCTATGAGGAACTTTAGAAACCGACCCTCTTTACAGTAAGCTGCCTTTGAATTTTCTGATGAATTCGTATTATATTTTCACATCTTTCCTCTACAATATTTATTTCCCCGTGTCAAGTTTCTAAAGGTCTTGGTCCCATTCCAATTAACCTTCCTCTTTACAAGGGATAGCATGAGAGCCTTTTGCTAATAACTCCCCATGTTATATCATATGCCTCTTGTTGTATAAGATGTCCTAGGCACTAGTCTTTCACAACTCAAGGAACAAATTCTATAAGGATAAATCTCTTATATGGTTTGTGAATTTAGGAACAAATTCTATAAGGACATGGGATGATATGAAGATATTATTTTTTGGAAAAATCTAAAGATTATTGCATACACCATGAACTTAGAAATGAAGTCTTCAAGATGAACTAAAAAAATGATCAAAACCTATAAGATTTAATGGAGACATTTACCTATAATATAAAAATATATAAACTGCATAATTTAGGATCAGACACATTAAAAACTCTCCTACTAAATGCTATAAAGGATGAATGGACAGATATTCTTAATCTTAGTGGGAAAAGGAGTTTTCTATCAATTTTCATTTCAAGAGATTTGTGAACTATGAAAGAACATGTCAAGAGGAAAAGCCAAGTATGTAGATACTTTGAAGATCCATTTATGGAAAGGTTAAGTAAGTTGACATTAGGATTGGTAAGTCCAACTAAACTTAAAAATTTTCTAAATATTTTTGGTAATTTAAATGAACAAACTAACATGCTAAGAATGAAAAACAAGAAAAAAATTGAAAATGTTGGTTTATTTTTCCCTAAACGTACAAAGAAATATTTTTTGCATGAATTTACACTTGATAAAATTAAAATTTGTAAAATTTCTATAGAATCACATACTACTGAAGATTTCCCATCATTACCAGTGTTGAGGGTAGTTTTCCAGAAGGATAACAGAGCAAATCAAGCAAAAGAGAAACTTTGTTATGTATCTCCAAGGGGACTATGGAAGCCTCATCAACCCAATATGATGAAATATCCTTATGCATAGTTTCAAGGTTATGAATACCAATCTCAAAGTAATTGGAAAACACCCATGCTGTGGCAAGCTTTGACATCTCAATCCCAACCACAAAACCAACCTTACAAACCTTGGCCATCTCAATCCAAACCTCAAAACCAATCTTGGCAACAAAGTTGGGAATGGCCCTACAAACGAAATCCATCATACTCTTAATATTTCACTCTCTATCCTCAATACCAATATCAATGTTATCAATACGATTCACCTCCACCACAACATCAATTTCACCATCAATCAACCTCAATTCAACCTTTACTATTAACAACCACACAAGCACCCAAAAGATCCATTCCCACTCCACTACCTGCACAACTATTTCAAATCCCCAACAATAAAACACCTCAATCCATTTACAATTTTTAGGTATTGTAAAATGATTCAGCAGCTGCCATTGAAAAACAACAACCTGAGGAAGAATATTCATATAAGGTCAAAGAATCATGGAAGCATGTTTATAAAGAGCAGTTGTAAGATTGGAAAATTTCTTGAATGCCCATCACCAGATTCTATGAATGAAGGTAACATCTCTGAAGACTAGCATGAGATGATAAAAGGAAGCCAATGAATACAAGATTACATTTAATCTTAGTTCAGGGTAGTCATTAGATCCCAATGCTCAATTCTTCAGTATCTTCGGACACGATATCAATCAAGGAAATTGGTTTGTCACACATTGGTACATATGAAAGAGTATTTTTCAAACCCACATATGGTTTTATCTACCATCTTGTTACAGACATGGTTTCGTTAGAACTATTCATATACTTGAACAATATTTCTTTTTCAAGTAGAGTAGGACATAAAAAATAAAAAATAAAATTAAAGAGAAAAATAAGTCCTATTGTGAAAATTAGACTGATGGCACAATTGGACATGAGCTTTTCTTGAAAACCAAGCAAGTGGTGAGCAAAATTAACAATAAGTTCTACAATTTCATGATGGTTTCAACCTTTTATTATGGTTCTTCAAATAAATTTTTGTTCTATGCTCGAGTTGGATCATGTGGGATTCCTTAAGGTCCACCTTCCAATATATCTTGTCCCATCGACCTCGACACCTTATCTAGGATCAAGATCATATATTGTTTGGAGTGCCTTTGAACTTGCATACATCAATGGAAAGGCTCCTCATTGAAAACAATGGGAATAAAACAATGTCTCTTGATTATTAGATCTTGTAGGCGTCTTGACTTCGACACATTCATTTTTCCTTGTCAAGATGCACTCAGGTACCTTGACATTAATTTACATTATCGATGAGTTATCTCTCACTGCTTAACGATTTTCATTACTGATCGGTAATCCAGTGATTTCTTCTCATGCTCGACTTCGACACACTCATTCGCATGGTAAAAATTGTACTATGAATTTTGGCTTTGATGAATACTAATGATTTTATGGAATCAAGGACAACTTGGAGTAGTACATTGATTTGTTTATTGTAGCAGCATGTTCAACTTGTTTTCATTCAACAACAGCATGATGGCACCATTAAAACACTTCTTCATTCATTTAATTTTCAAGCAAAACAATAAACTAGGGCCTATTTTGGTGAATATGAATTATGTTTAATGGTTTTTACTTCAACATACAACCAACAATTAAAATTAGTAGTTCAAACATTTTTTTGCAACAACTGTGAAAAGTTCCATTTTCTATAGCTATTGTTGTAGCGGCCTGTTTTTGCTGTAGTCGTTTTTTCTAGAGGTATTTTTGGCACAAATATTGCAAGATATGGGAGCAGAAATAAGAAAATTTGAGCTTCTAGGTTTTCTTAGAATATAGTAAATTTATTATAATGCTGGATCATTTTTTTTTAAAGTGCAATTTTCCAAGACTTTTCACCCGGTTTTAAAGGGGTATTTTCATTTTTCACAATATTGGACAGATTAGGACAAATTTTGGTATTTTTTTTTAGCAACATCATTTCTTCATAAAAATGAGATTTCAAAGGTATGTGGTAGTATAAAAGTAAATATATGCATTTTCCCTTTTGAATCACTCAAATTGGCCTTGAAATGAGTTTGTGCATATGTTTTGTTTCAATATTAGATGGTGTGAAAGGTGAAATAGGGCATAAATTGATTTGATCATAACTTACAAACCGTGCAATCGTTGGGCCTAAAATTTCTATGCTATATGAATTGAGGTAGGGTAAAGGAACACAAATAATTTTAGAAAATTTCAATGTGTATTTCTCAAGAAATTGGCCACTTTCACCTACAACCATTTCTCATTTTTCTAGAGATCAGTGCACCCATTGGATGAGATTTTTGGTGGGAAGACGAGTAATATTAATAGTAAAAATCTCAAAAAAAATTAGGAGAATATAACTTACAATTTTAGATAAATTGAAAAAACGAATATGCTACATGAAAAAGATACATGTTGTGGAGCAAGGTCAAAGTGGAGGTCAACGCACCATAGAGCAGAATACTTGAGCCAAATCAACACCAAATTAGGCATCAAATCATGTTTTCTTCTCCAATTCCAAAAGATAAACTTGATGTAAAGCTAGCCTTAAACTTTTTAATTTGTTAAAAATTCTAGAAATTTTGATGAAAAGCTATTGTAAACATGTAGTTCCAATTTTTCTCCCATTATGTTTTTTCATACCTTTTAACAACCAATCCCACAAGTTATGATTCATTATTTATCAACAATGTCCTACCACCCATGCAATCATCTAATTTTTTTCCATGGTCATAATGATTTTATTCTATGCTTTCACCACTCTCTTGTTGAAACTTTTTCTTCTTGTTAATCCATGCTTTCCTTAACAGTCCATCAACATGATGTTCTTCGGAAAATAATGATTTTACAAATAGAAAAAATTGACTTCATGGTACATGTTTGTATCACATGATCAAAAAGAACATGGAGCACTTAAATTATGTGTCATATTTCTCATCTTCAGCTTTTTATTGGAAACAATGAATAATGAGTACAAAGCCACAAGAAGAATATTGCGACAAGGCTTTCTTCACACACCCTTGAAGTCACTTGGAATCATATTTTAGGCTTTGATGAGTTGTATATCTCTCAAAAACAAATATATATTTTTTATGTGAAACTCATTGTCAAAAGCTTCACATTTGGAAGTCTTCTTAATTCATTAATTTGTAATTCGTTGAAGAAACTATTTGATAACATTGTTGAAATATGATTGGTTGTTATGCATGGAAGATAAGAGGACAATAATTAAGGGATGCAATATATGATCATTTCTAGTTGTACTAATGGGATGAACTTCACAAGGGTGGAAAGAAAATTCTATATATGGAGTAAAAGCCTTGATGTGTTATTCAGAATATGGTATTCTACCAAGTCTTGAACAATTGTAGCAAAATTAAAATAGGGTGAAGTACTTCGATATGATATTATGTGGGCATCATTTCTTTTCACACAAGTTCCGTATAATAAATAATGAAGGGTTGGAGAAAGTGCATCTTATTGAGATAAAGGGTCAATTTTTCTCTCTTGGAGCTTTGGTCAAGGATTTAGTTGAAATGAGAGAATAAAGGAAGACAAGGAACCAGTTGGATTACGAAACTTTGCAATGCTTTTTTTGCATGAGGACATGTAAAATCTCTGGTGTGGGGGAATGTTGAGCCTCCAATTTGTCATAATTTTGTTCATGAAACCATCCATTTTCACATCATTACATTCACCCATTGTCATCATTTTTAACCATATCTCTTCATAAACGCACGAAGTTACTACATACATGTTTACACGGTCTATTATTATTTTTTCTATTATTTTTAATGAATTAAATAGAATTATGCATGGTTTTACTAATGATAGTTTGACAATTCAAGTTTCTACAGTTTTTGTAGTTGTATCCATGGTTGAGGTCGTAGCACCACTCTAGAATGAAATACAACACATGAAAATTATTTCTAGAAGCTCCAATATGGATTGTTGTTGGTCAAATTCCACCATTGCACACTTGTGCACCTCTAGGCAAATATCGAGAGAAAATCGCAACAATTTTGACCAATCAACGTCAAATGCATTTTCTGAGAAAACTAAAGTGAATCTTGAAAAACAAAAACATGGATTTTGTTTAGAATGAGCCCATTCAATTTCCTAATGAACAATGTTCCCGATTTCGTTACCATTTGGGAGATATTTCAGGTTCTTTGGATCCCTATTTTGGCGTTGCATGAGGAAACATTACGCCCATGTGTAATAAATGCCCAGTTAAGAAAACATAGGTTGGAATGGAATGTGCTTCATAAAATTTGTGGGAAATAGGTTTCCATTCATTTTTTATCTTTATCCATATGAATCTCCATGAATTTACATTGCAACATCTATATAAACACTCCATTGAAAGAAAAAGAAGAGGTTCATTCTCTAAAAGGTATTGTGAAGTTTTACAACTCTGTTTTTCATTCATTTTTAATGAAGAAGTTCCTTGAAGACTTGATGCACAACTAACTATTAGAGTAAATATTTGATAGCCTGTTTGTGGAGGGCCCCTATAAACAAAGAAGGTTATGCATTTTATGTTTTTAATGTAGTTATTTTCATGTTTTTATTTTATCATTTGATGTAGCAATTTTCATAATTTCAATTTGTCATTTGCTGTATTTTTTTCAGAATTCCAATTTTTCATTTGTTGTAGTTACTTATAGAGTTTCATTTTGTTATTTGATGTAAATTATTTCTTAAGTCTTCTTTATCATTTGATTTAGATTCATCCATCTTTCCTTTCAAATTGTCGAATTGTAGAGGATTCATAGTTTTACTTCTAGAGAAGCAATGATTTATTTTAGAGTAGTTTTACAAGTTCATGAGTGGTTTATTTCAAGAGCATGAGTGATTTATTTTCTATAAAGTAATAATTGAGTGATTTACTTTCAGCATATGAGTGTGTTATTTTCCATTCACGAGTGATTTCTTTTCAAGATATATAGTGATTTATTTACAAGCTTCATTTCCATAACATTTCATTTCACAAACATAAAAATGTATAAATTCCCTTTTCTATAATTCAATTTTATCTTCATGCACAATACTGTTACAGAATAAAAAATTTTAGAGACTATCAAATAAATTACTTAATATTTCTTCATAAGATACATAAATTTTGTTTCATTTTTTACAGAGTAGAAAGCATGTTAATTTTTAGAACTTAGTTGGAATTTTAAATTATCAATTTCATTAGGAAAATAAGAATAAAAACATCCTTAGAAGTAATCTGTACAAATCCAGTCATCACACCAATAAGCTAAATGAAAAAAAGAGGCTTCTAGCATATATTGTGCACTTTCATTTCACATTTTTACCAACTCTAGTCGATAATTTATCTAATCAATTTACGACAACTAAATTCATGGTGAGATGATAAAGGAGGAGAAGAATGAGGGAAGCATACTAAAATACACTCTTGTAGCTGAACTCACAATTTTATTGATCAAGAGGAACTGAAAGAACACTAGTTTGTGAGTACTATCAAGACTTGAGATCATTGAAGAATCCCTATCTCCAAGGCATGAAAAGGAGTAAAGGAGAGCTCTTTCATCAAAAAAATAAACACTCAACAGTAGAAGTGGCTTGAAATTTCCATGTCAGCAATGTCATGTCATTTCATTTTATTAGTGGTAATATTGTGACATCACAATTATATATCAATTCCATTGCGATCAAATGTATTGTAAAGTGGAAGTCCAAAGGGCACACATGAATATAAAGTGTCATGTAAATTTAAAATTCATGAGAAGTCAAACTACCATTAGGTTAGTCAAAGAGTAACCCCTATTTATATATATTCCCTCGTTGTATGAGCAAAGTACATTTCACATTGGTTCCACCAGCAAAGAAATAAAGAGTAAAGCTACTCCTTTTGTGGAGCAAGGAGTGGCTCCATCGGTCCACTATTTGAGCTATTGATTTTCATTGTACATATCTGTCTTGGAACTTTTAAATAATAAAAAAATCTTATTGAGGCCAAAACATTCATCATGCATGACCTATGAATGTTCATAAGATTGTTTTTCAAATGTTTGAATTTCATGTTCTCTTTCACATGTACTAAGATAGTTGAACTATTTCAATTATTTTAGTGTTTTCATTGTTGATAATGTGCTGTAAAATTTGTAATCTTTGTCCCATCCTAGTGTACTATCCCACATGATATTAAATAGATATTTCTATTATACAATATTTTTTCACACTCCCAGTCTCAGATCCTGAAGTGTCACACTTTATGATCCAGGTGGATATTGATGGCCACCCGCCTATTCCACTTGGGCCCCCACCATTGTCTCTTTCAGTTTTTCAGTTTTGGCATAACTTACTATTTTTTAGCAGTTTTTCGGGTCCTAAACTTCCGGAGCCGTTTCGAGGCCCTAAACAACGTTTTTTTCGGTATTAAATTTGTTGCGATTTTGATCATCAAAATCATCACAAAAGTTGTATTCCTCGGATAGAGCTTTCTAATGATGTATCATGTGCGTCAAACGGAGATAGTATGCGAAATTTACGTCCCTGGGAAGTTGAAACACCAATTTACCCAAACGGGGCCCATAGTTTTGGCGCTTCATCTCCTAGGGTTAGGTTTTTGGGATGTTTAGGGTTCTCCATTGTTTTTCAATAATAAATAGGCCCTCGAGCCTCATTGTAACACAGTTCAGAGGCCTGTAGCCACCACATCTCTTCTCAGAGATAGCTACCAGTGCCCTAGCTAGTTTTATTTCCATTCTGTCTGTAAGCAAATTTCACTTCTTTGATATTAATGAAATGAAGTGTTATTTCCGCTGCATCTCTGTATTTATGGTTATGTGTTTATTCTGTTGCGTTCCTGCATAAATCCGGATCAGTGGTATCAGAGGGGTCTGCTTTTTCTCGATCCTTCTTTGCATGTCCCCAACGAGGTCGGGGTATAAGGAGCCAGGGCTTGATCTGGTGGAACCTTTGCAAGATCAGCCTCGCAAACCTCGACGGACGCCCATGGGGGACGAAAAGAAAGATGAGGGAGCAGGAGATCCTATCAAAATATTGCTCGAGGAGGCCCTCGAAAAACAAAGGAACGAGATGATGGATAGCTTTGCTCAGATCCTTCAACGGCTGCCCACCGGCGGCGCATCTGCATCCAGTAGCCACTCTGGAGTTGCGACTCCCTTTAAGGTACAAGTAAATTTTGACATTCCCATATTGGAGGGTCAAATAGACGCAGATGCCGTAGATAGATGGTTGAATCTATTAGAAGGATATTTCTCTGTTCATGACTTTTCAGACCGGGAGAAGATTATTTTTGCACTCCTCAAAGCTACCCCCATGTTAAGGACTGGTGGGAAACCTACTGCGAGAACAAGGACCAGACAGAACCCTCTCTGTTCTCGGTCGTACCAACTTGGAATTCTTTCCGAGACGCCGTCAAGGAACAGTACTATCCCGTGGGGAGCTATGAGGACAAGTACATACAATGGACCACGCTGCGACAACAAAGGGATCAAGATGTGCACGAGTTGACGAATCTGTTCCATACCCTGCGCACAAAGTTGGGTATCAAAGATTCAGAGAAACATTTGGTGCTAAAGTATCGCAGCTGTCTGCACAGATACATTCAGGAGGAAATGGAGTTCCTCGACATCTCCTCGCTTGGTATGGCATACCGGTATGCTGCCAAGATTGAGCAGAAATTCAAACAAAAGAAGCGAGACTTTGAATCTGTGAATCAAAAGCAAGGAAAAGGTGCTTCCAAACCGCGTAACAAAACGTAGCCAAGGCATGGCGCTAAAGACAACCCATCAAAGCCAAGAAAAGAACACAACACCGAGTTTGTAGAAGGTTACACTGAAAGTAGGAGGCAGGTCTTACAAGAGCTCACCACAACATAAGAGGCCGGCCATAGCCGCTAGTGGCCGAGATGAGGGCTTCTGAGTCAGATGCATGCACCGACTCCGAATCAAAACCTGAAAAGGGGAATGAAAAAGGGAAATAGATTATTGATGCGGAGCCCAATGCCAATGTTGCCACTACAAAGGTCTAGAAGGAGGAATCGGAAGATCCAGAGGAGGAGGAACGTCTCTTCCACTCCCAGATGTGGGTAAAGGGCTCCCCTGTACAGTTCATTGTCGACAATGGGAGCCAAAAGAACCTCATTTCGGCAGACGCCGTGAAGCGGTTGGGCTTGCCGACCACAGCTCACCCACATCCATACACCATCGGGTGGCTTCACCAAGGACGAGATCTCCGCGAGATCCAAAAGGAGGAATCGGAAGATCCAGAGGAGGAGGAACGTCTCTTCCACTCCCAGATGTGGGTAAAGGGCTCCCCGGTACAGTTCATTGTCGACAATGGGAGCCAAAAGAACCTCATTTCAGCAGACGCAGTGAAGCGGTTGGGCTTGCCGACCACAGCTCACCCACATCCATACACCATCGGGTGGCTTCACCAAGGACGAGATCTCCGCGTCAGCCGGCAGTGTCGCCTTCCCTATAGCATCAAGCCCTTCACGGATGAGGTATTATGTGACGTTGCTCTTATTGATGTTTCTGATGTATTATTAGGACAACCATACTTGTGGAAGCGTCATGCTATGTATGAGTCTCGACGTCGTGCTGTTATTGTTACTTTGGGAAATAAGTTGTACGGGATACCAGAGGTACCACCTCCTGCATCTATCTCTTTGGTTACTGCAAAACAATGCAGTAAGCTCATTTCCCAAACCAGGAAATTCGTTTTCCTGATGATCCGCCCCCAGGGCAAGAAGAAGACTATGGCCACGACCTCTAGACAGGGCCCCTCTGCACGACGACAACAAATGGATAAGGTCGTGGAGGAGTACGGGGACATCTTCACCTCACCCACGGGGGTTCCTCTGCACTGCCAGGTCAAGCACCCGATTGATCTGACCCCAGGTGCGCCACTACCCAATGGACCGATCTATCGACGCTCTGTTCTGGAAAATGATGAAATCAAGAGGCAGATTCAGGAGCTGTTGCAGAAAGGTCACATCAGACCAAGTTCATCGCCCTGTGGGAGCCCGATCGTGTTGGTACAGAAGAAGGATGGGTCGTGGAGACTCTGTATTGACTATCGGGCGCTGAACAAGATCACTGTCCGGAATAGGTACCCAATCCCACGAATTGATGACCTTCTGGACCAACTCAAAGGTGCAAAATATTTTAGCAAGACCGACCTGAAGTCTGGGTATCACCAGGTACCAATTGAACCCTCCGATGTGTGGAAGACTGCCTTCAAAGCCAAGGAAGGCCTTTTCGAATGGCTGGTCATGCCTTTCGGGTTGACGAATGCTCCCGCCACTTTCATGAGGATGATGGATGACATCTTGCGGCCATTCACCAACTCATTTGTAGTGGTGTACTTGGATGGCATTCTGATCTTCAGCCAGACTTGGGAAGAGCACCTTCACCACATCCGACAAGTCCTCCAAACACTGCGGCAACACAAGTTGTGTGCCAATCTGGAGAAGTGCACTTTTGGCATGACCCGGGTTCAATATCTGGGATACATTATTGATGAAAGGGGGGTGCATGTGGATCCAGCCAAGATCCAAGTCATTCGGGATTGGCCAGCCCCAACCACTATAATAGAGCTTCGCAGCTTTCTGGGTCTTGCTAATTTCTATCGGAGGTTCGTGTTGGGATTCTCTCATATCACTTGGCCCTTGAGTCAAGTCACCAAGGGAGGAGCGAGAGCAAAAAAATTTTGGTCGGAACCTCAACAGAAGGCGTTCACAGAACTGAAAAACCGCCTCTGTTCTGCCCCAGTGCTCACTTTACCGGACTTGCAACAGCCATTTGAGATCGAGACAGATGCCTCTGACTATGCTATTGGGGCAGTTCTTACTCAACAGGGACATCCAGTGGAATTTCACAGTGAGACATTGTCTGACATAGTTCGCAAGTATCCCACTTATGACAAAGAAATGTATTCCATTGTGCAAGCTTGTCGACAATGGAAGCATTACATTTTGGGGAAGGAAACAATCATCCACACGGACCATTGACCCCTGCAGTTCATACAGACACAAGGGAAGTTGCAGAATGATCGCCATCAGAAGTGGTCCACATATCTGCAACAGTTTCATTTGAACATCAAGTACAAGAAGGGTAGCACCGATAATGTTGCAGACTGCCTCAGCCGACCACCGATCGTGGCGCTCACCACCGTGCTCAACTCTTGTGGGCACGAGACTTCTGATTGGCCGCTTCTCTATGAGAGTGACCCAGAATTCGGCCACACTTACAAGGCACTCTTGGGGGGCACGCCAGTTCCAAATTTTCACCTCCAAGATGCACTTTTATGTCACCTGGGACACCTTTGTGTTCCTTCAAGCGAGCGTGCCAAGATGATATGGGAAGCACACTACAGTCGAGTCGCTGGGCATTTCGGGGTCGAGAAAACAGTAGCAATACTACAGAAGTATTTCTATTGGCCGAACCTTCGAAGGGATGTCGAGAAGCACATCAGATCCTGCACTGCTTGTGCCATTGCCAAACTGACCATCAAGAAGCAAGGCCTATATACTCCTCTACCTACCCCTAGTCGACCTTGGGAATCCATCTCCATGGATTACATGTCGGGCTTGCCTTCTACTAAGCAGGGAAATGAATGTGTTTTTGTGGTCGTCGACAGATTCTCGAAGATGGCCATTATGGCGGCCTGCAAGAAGAATATCACAGCAGAAGCCACTGCTAAACTCTTCTTTGAACGAGTGTGGGTGCATTTTGGGATCCCACAGTCTATCATATCAGATCGGGATAGCAGGTTCCTCAGCACATTTTGGTCCAGCCTCTGGTCGATGTTGGATACCAAGCTCACCAAGTCCACAGCTTTCCATCCCCAAACACATGGCCAGACAGAGGTCGTCAACAGAATGATTGTACACATTATGCGCATGTACAATTCAAAGCATCCACGCACATGGGACGAGAGCCTCCCTTATGTACAACATAGTTATAATCGGGCTCTCCACAGTTCAATCGGCCATAGCCCCTTTCAAGTGGGCTTGGGATTCCAGCCACTATGTCCCATTGACGTAGCCATGCCATTTGCAGCTACTCAGGCCAATTCAGCTCATGTCCAGTCTGAAGTTGACAAAGCAAATAGCTTCATCGAGCGCATTCAACACATCCGCCAACAGGTTCATGATATATTGGACAGAGCCAATGCCAAGTACAAGCAACGCCATGATCAACACCGGGTGCCACACAACTTCCAGGTGGGTGACAAAGTATGGCTACATTTGCAGAAGGAGCGCCTCATTGGACCCCACCGCAAGCTTCGCCCGCTCCGATACGGGCCGTACACCATCACCAAGGCTGTAGGGAACAATGCATTCGAGCTCAGTATTCCACCATTCCTTGGTCTACACCCAGTCTTCAATGTGGATCGCCTTCGTCCTTACTTCCCACCTCTCCTGGACACCTCGGACATTGCAGAACAACTCACACCAACTGAGTTAAATCCAGACTGCATGGAACAGGCCACCACAGATTGCATCATGGACATGCAAATCAAGAACACTCGCCAGCAGAAGATCCAACTATATCGGGTTGTCAAGGCTGGCCAACTCCTGCACCAAGGAAAGTGGTTCACCAGGGACCAAGTTCAGCAGAAATTTCCTCATCTCATGGAGGAACTTAACGCAATGGGGACCATTGCTTCCTAAGGGGGGAGGAATGATCCAGGTGGATATTGGTGGTCACCGCCTATTCCACTTGGGGCCCCACCATTGTCTATTTCAGTTTTTCAGTTTCGGCACAGTTTACTATTTTTAGCAGTTTTTCGGGTCCTAAACTTCCGGAGCCGTTTTGAGGCCCTAAACGACGTTTTTTGGGAAAACGGAGAGCAACATGGGTCCATGGACCGATGTTGCTTGTTCGAAATTTGTAGTCCTCGGATAGATCTTTCTAACGAGGTATGGTATGCGTCAAACGAAGATCGTATGCCAAAGTTACGCTCCTGGGAATTTGAAACACCAATTTACCCAAACGGGGCCCATAGTTTTGGCGCTTCATCTCCTAGGGTTAGGGTTTTGGCTATTTAGGATTTCCCATTGTTTCTAAATGATAAATAGGCCCTCGAGCCTCATTGTAACTCAGTTCAGAGGCCTGTAGCCACTACATCTCTTCTCAGAGATAGCTACCAGCGCCCTAGCTAGTTTTATTTCCATTCTGTCTGTAAGCAAATTTCGGTTCTTTGATATTAATGAAATGAAGTGTTATTTCCGCTGCATCTCTATATTTATGGTTATATGTTTATTCTGTTGCGTTCCTGCATAAATCCGGATCAGTGGTATCAGAGCGGTCTGCTTTTTCTCGATCCTTCTTTGCATGTCCCCGACGAGGTCGGGGTATAAGGAGCTAGGGCTTGATCTGGTGGAACCTTTGCAAGATCAGCCTCGCAAACCTCGACGGACGCCCATGGGGGACGAAAAGAAAGATGAGGGAGCAGGAGATCCTATCAAAATATTGCTCGAGGAGGCCCTCGAAAAACAAAGGAACGCGATGATGGATAACTTTGTTCAGATCCTTCAACGGCTACCCACCAGCGGCGCATCTGCATCCAGCAGCCACTCTGGAGGCGCGACTCCTTTTAAGGTACAAGTAAATTTTGACATTCCCATATTTGAGGGTCAAATAGACGCAGATGCCGTAGATAGATGGTTGAATCTGTTAGAAGGATATTTCTCGGTTCATGACTTTTCAGACAGGGAGAAGATTATTTTTGCACTCCTCAAAGCTACCCCCCATGTTAAGGACTGGTGGGAAACCTACTGTGAGAACAAGGACCAGACAGAACCCTCTCTGTTCTCGGCAGTACCAACTTGGAATTCTTTCCGAGACGCCGTCAAGGAACAGTACTATCCCGTGGGGAGCTATGAGGACAAGTACATACAATGGACCACGTTGCGACAACAAAGGGATCAAGATGTGCACGAGCTGACGAATCTGTTCCATACCCTGCGCACAAAGTTGGGTATCAAAGATTCAGAGAAACATTTGGTGCTAAAGTATCGCATTTGTCTGCACAGATACATTCAGGAGGAAATGGAGTTCCTCGACATCTCCTCGCTTGGTACGGCATACCGGTATGCTGCCAAGATTGAGCAGAAATTCAAGCAGAAGAAGCGAGACTTTGGATCTGCGAATCAAAAGCAAAGGAAAGGTGCTTCCAAACCGCAGAAAAAAGGACAAAGCCAAGGCATGGCGGCTAAAGACAACTCATCGAAGCCACAAGAAAAGAACAGCACCGCAAAGCCAAAGAAGGACACGGGAAAGTGGTGTGAGTTCCATAAGAGCTCCACTCACAACACAAGTGAGTGTCGGGCCAAGCAGTCGCTAGTGGCCGAGATGAGGGCTTATGAGTCAGATGCATGCTCCGACTCCGAATCAGAACCTGAAAAGGGGAATGAAAAAGGGAAACAGATTATTGATGCGGAGCCCAACGCCACTGTTGCCACTACAAAGGTCCAGAAGGAGGAACCGGAAGATCCAGAGGAGGAGGAACGTCTCTTCCACTCCCGGATGTGGGTAAAGGGCTCCCCTGTACAGTTCATTGTCGACAATGGGAGCCAAAAGAACCTCATTTCAGCAGACGCCGTGAAGCGGTTGGGCTTGCCGACCACAGCTCACCCACATCCATACACCATCGGGTGGCTTCACCAAGGACGAGATCTCCGCGTCAGCCAGCAGTGCCGCCTTCCCTATAGCATCGAGCCCTTCACGGATGAGGTATTATGTGACGTTGCTCCTATTGATGTTTCTGATGTATTATTAGGACAACCATACTTGTGGAAGTGTCATGATGTGTATGAGTCTCGACCTCGTGCTGTTATTGTTACTTTGGGAAATAAGTTGTACAGGATACCAGAGGTACCACCTCCTGCCGCTATCTCTTTGGTTACTGCAAAACAATGTAGTAAGCTCATTTCCCAAACCAGGAAATTCGTTTTCCTGATGATCTGCCCCCAGGGCAAGAAGAAGACTGTGGCCACGACCTCCAGACAGGGCTCCTCTGCACAACAACAACAAATGGATAAGGTTGTAGAGGAGTACGGGGACATATTCACCTCACCCACAGGGGTTCCTCTGCACTGTCAGGTCAAGCACCCGATTGATCTGACCCCCGGTGCGCCGCTACCTAATGGACCGATCTATCGGCGCTCTGTTCTGGAGAATGATGAAATCAAGAGGCAGATTCAAGAGCTGTTGCAGAAAGGTCACATCAGACCAAGTTCATCGCCCTGTGGGAGCCGATCGTGTTGGTACAGAAGAAGGATGGGACGTGGAGACTCTGTATTGACTATCGGGCGCTGAACAAGATCACTGTCCGGAATAGGTACCCAATCCCACGGATTGATGACCTTCTGGACCAACTCAAAGGTGAAAAATATTTCAGCAAGATCGACCTGAAGTCTGGGTATCACCCGGTACCAATTGAACCCTCCGATGTGTGGAAGACTGCCTTCAAAGCCAAGGAAGGCCTTTTCGAATGGCTGGTCATGCCTTTCGGGTTGACGAATGCTCCCGCCACCTTCATGAGGATGATGGATGACATCTTGCGGCCATTCACTAACTCATTTGTAGTGGTGTACTTGGATGATATTCTGATCTTCAGCCAGACTTGGGAAGAGCACCTTCACCACATCCGACAAGTCCTCCAAACACTGCGGCAACACAAGTTGTGTGCCAATTTGAAGAAGTGCACTTTTGGCATGACCCAGGTTCAATATCTGGGATACATTATTGATGAAAGGGGGGTGCATGTGGATCCAGCCAAGATCCAACTCATTCGGGATTGGCCAACCCCAACCACTATAACAGAGCTTCGCAGCTTTCTGAGTCTTGCTAATTTCTATCGGAGGTTCGTGTTGGGATTCTCTCATATCACTTGGCCCTTGAGTCAAGTCACCAAGGGAGGAGCGAGAGCAAAAATTTTTTGGTCGGAACCTCAACAGAAGGCGTTCACAGAACTGAAAAACCGCCTCTGTTCTGCCCCAGTGCTCACTTTACCAGACTTGCAACAGCCATTTGAGATCGAGACAGATGCCTCTGACTATGCTATTGGGGCAGTTCTTACTCAACGGGGACATCCAGTGGCATTTCACAGTGAGACATTGTCTGACACAGTTCGCAAGTACCCCACATATGACAAATAAATGTACTCCATTGTGCAAGCTTGTCGACAATGGAAGCATTACATTTTGGGGAAGGAAACAATCATCCATACAGACCACAGGCCCCTGCAGTTCATACGGACACAAGGGAAGTTGCAGAATGATCGCCATCAGAAGTGGTCTACATATCTGCAACAGTTTCATTTGAACATCAAGTATAAGAAGGGTAGCACCAATCATGTTGCGGACTGCCTCAGCCGACCACCGATCGTGGCGCTCACCACTGTGCTCAACTCTTGTGGGCACGAGACTTCTGATTGGCCGCTTCTCTATGAGAGTGACCCAGAATTCGGCCAAACTTACAAGGCACTCTTTGGGGGTGCGCAAGTTCCAAATTTTCACCTCCAAGATGCACTTTTATGTCACATGGGACACCTTTGTGTTCCTTCAAGCGAGCGTGCCAAGATGATATGGGAAGCACACTACAGTCGAGTCGCTGGGCATTTCGGGGTCGAGAAAACAGTAGCAATCCTGCAGAAGTATTTCTATTGGCCGAACCTTCAAAAGGATGTCGAGAAGCACATCAGATCCTGCATTGCTTGTGCCATTGCCAAACCGACCATCAAGAAGCAAGGCCTATATACTCCACTACCTACCCCTAGTCGACCTTGGGAATCCATCTCCATGGATTACATGTCGGGCCTGCCTTCTACTAAGAATGGAAATGACTGTGTTTTCATGGTCGTTGACAGATTCTCGAAGATGGCCATTATGGCGGCATGTAAGAAGAATATCACAGCAGAAGCCACTGCTAAACTCTTCTTTGAACGAGTGTGGGTGCACTTTGGGATCCCACAGTCTATCATATCAGATCGAGATAGCAGGTTCCTCATCACATTTTGGTCCAGCCTCTGGTCAATGTTGGACACAAAGCTCACCAAGTCCACAGCTTTCCATCCCCAAACAGATGGCCAGACAGAGGTCGTCAACAGAATGATTGTACACATTCTGCGCATGTACAATTCAAAGCATCCACGCACATGGGACGAGAGCCTCCCTTATGTACAGCATAGTTATAATCGGGCTCTCCACAGTTCAATCGGCCATAGCCCCTTTCAGGTGGGCTTGGGATTCCAGCCACTATGTCCCATTGACGTAGCCATGCCATTTGCAGCTGCTCAGGCCAATTCAGCTCATGTCCAGTCTGAATTTGACAAAGCCAGTAGCTTCATCGAGCGAATTCAACACATCCGCCAACAGGTTCATGATATATTGGACAGAGCCAATGCCAAGTACAAGCAACGCCATGATCAACAACGGGTGCCACACAACTTCCAGGTGGGTGACAAAGTATGGCTACATTTGCAGAAGGAGCGCCTCACTGGACCCCACCGCAAGCTTCGCCCGCTCCGATACGGGCCGTACACCATCACGAAGGCTGTAGGGAACAATGCATTCGAGCTCAGTATTCCACCATTCCTTCGTCTGCACCCAGTCTTCAATGTGGATCGCCTTCGTCCTTACTTCCCACCTCTACTGGACACCTCGGACATTGCAGAACAACTCACACCAACTGAGTTAAATCCAGACTGCATGGAACAGGCCACCACAGATTGCATCATGGACATGCAAATCAAGAACACTCGCCTGCAGAAGATCCAACTATATCGGGTTGTCAAAGCTGGCCAACTCCTGCACCAAGGAAAGTGGTTCACCAGGGACCAAGTTCAGCAGAAATTTCCTCATCTCATGGAGGAACTTAACGCAATGGGGACCATTGCTTCCTAAGGGGGGAGGAATGATCCAGGTGGATATTGGTGGTCACCCGCCTATTCCACTTGGGGCTCCACCATTGTTTATTTCAGTTTTTCAGTTTCGGCACAGTTTACTATTTTTAGCAGTTTTTCGGGTCCTAAACTTCCGGAGCCGTTTTGAGGCCCTAAACGACGTTTTTTGGGAAAACGGAGAAAAACATGGGTCCATGGACCGATGTTGCTCATTCCAAATTTGTAGTCCTCGGATAGATCTTTCTAACGAGGTATGGTACGCGTCAAACGGAGATCGTATGCCAAAGTTACGCCCCTGGGAAGTTGAAACACCAATTTACCCAAACGGGGCCCATAGTTTTGGCGCTTCATCTCCTAGGGTTAGGGTTTTGGCGGTTTAGGATTTCCCATTGTTTCTAAATGATAAATAGGCCCTCGAGCCTCATTGTAACACAGTTCAGAGGCCTGTAGCCGCCACATCTCTTCTCAGAGATAGCTACCAGCGCCCTAGCTAGTTTTATTTCCATTCTGTCTGTAAGCAAATTTCAGTTCTTTGATATTAATGAAATTAAGTGTTATTTCCGCTGCATCTCTGTATTTATGGTTATATGTTTATTCTGTTGTGTTCCTGCATAAATCCGAATCACCTCATCACCCTTTAAACATCATATCCACTCCTGGTATCAAGACTCCAGATTTGAAACAATAGTGGAAATCCATCAATCAAAATTTGAAAATTGAAGGACAAGGGGAGACCAGCGGGGAGCATCAGGGGCCTGAGGAACAACAATTAGTTGATCATCATTTGGATGTGGGTAGTGTAGTGAAGAAACTGGTCCTGTAATAACCTGATCCTTTATTCATTTGTCAATCCACTACATCTTCCGAGGTCAATTCATCCCACCAGGAAGGATCAACCATGGGAGACGAGAATGTTAAGACAGATGGTACAGTTACTTTTGAATTCCCAATATTGGCGATACGAGATGAAGCCCCTATGAAAAACATTCCTTTATCATATCTACTGTCCTTTCAAGGGATGGTTGTTGAAGATACTGATACCCTTATGTTCGAGTTCGATGTGCTGTGTAGGAGTTATGAATACACTTCAGATGCCCAGAAGCTAAAATTGTTTCCTGCTACTCTGAAAGGGGCTGCATTAAGATGGTTCATGAGATTGGGTGCTGGCATGATCTAAACATGGAATGACATGAGAGAGGCCTTCCTCTCTAAGTATCATGATCACTGTCAAACCAAGGATTTGAAGGAAGAGATGTTTAGAATTTAACAGAAGGAGGAGGAGAGCTTGGAAGACTACATGGAACGATTCCATTATAATTTACAAAGGTCTAAGTTTGGTAACTTATCCCTGGAAATATTGAAACCTATATTCTTAGGAGATATAAGAGATGACTGTCTAAATCATTTGAATATGTTGGGAAAAGGAGACATATCGCAAGAACCTCTTAAAGAAATAATGAAGCTCTATCTACAGAGTTCAAGAGGATCGGTCAAGGGGAAATTTCAGTTCAGGACCCTTCATTTTGGATACAGAAGTCCACAAGTGGAGGAGTAATCAAAGTAGAGATCGGGAATCTATTTGAGGATTTTAAAACTGACCACATTAGTACTCTCTCTGCCTATATCACTACGGTATAAGTTGTTATCACTCTGTAATTAGCAAGATTGGCAAAGTCCAACTGCAGAGGTAACATCAAACTGCTTTGGGATTCAAGGATCTAGCCCTCCTGAATCCAGAGAGGGATCTCTCTATAAATGAGTTCAAAGATGTGATATTTAAAGACTGGAATTATGATATTAGGCTAGTTATGAAGAGCATGGGTTTGTTTTGTTTGTTTTTGGTTGGGCGAAGACATGGTGAAGGTGAAAGTAGTTCAAAATAAAGGGTGAAGATATCAGAAAATGAAGGAATGTTTCAGTTGATAGCAAAGGAAAAAGACAACTTTAACCCATTGGGCTATGGAGTCATAGGAGGATTTAATTGGATAGAAAATTCAAGAAGGATCCATGGAGCAAGTCATTTACATCAAAGGATCTCTTAAGGTGATTAATGGACTGAAACAAATAGGAAGTGAAAGACTTAAACAAATGAAAAAACAAAGCACAGTCTAAGATCAAGTAAGTACTTTTAAACTAGCTTGCTTTCAACATGGTACTTAAGGAGAAACATAAAATTATTTCTGTTGATTAGGTAAGTGCTTTTAAACTAGCCTGCATTGAAGTACTTTCCATCAAAAACATTTAAAAAACAGTTCAAACAACTTAAGATCAGGTAAGTGCTTTTAAACCAGCCTGCTTCAGCATATTCGATAAGGAAACACAGATGATAATCACAAAGAGTGATCTAGATCAGCTAAGTACTTTTAAACTACGCTGCATTGATAAACTCCAAGGATAACAAAGAGAACATTCATCTCAAAGAGCTATCTAGATCAGGGAAGTACTTTTAAACTAACCTGCATTAATAAACTCTTCAAAGAGGACATTCAAATGAAGAAAACATAGAAGATAAAGCTTTCGGTAAGAGTAGGGTACCGTGGAGAGTATATCCTAACTCTATGTTTGCTGCTCTTTATCAGAGAAAGTGAACAGAGTGAAAACATTAAGTAAAACGACAATTGACAGTAAGGAACACATCACCATTGACATAGTTTCAGAATTCCATGAATCAGCAACTTGTATTGATGTTCAAACCAGTTACAATCAGCAAGCCCGGTGGGTCTCTACAGCTTTGAACTTCTCATATCAGCTTATGTATCCTTCAATTACAGAACAGGGCATCAGTGGCTTCAGAATGACTATTACATGCGTTCAGATGTCCAGAGACCAACCCTTTGCTCATCTTCTACAGAGGTATTTATAGAAGAATGAGGCGGTGGTCAACTATGAAAAGATCTGTTTGGATCAATTAATACAGAAGATGACTCTTCGGTACTTTGAGGGCCTCGATCAAGAAATCTACAGGTGTTCATCAGCATTAATTGATGTACACTTACAATTAAGCTCAGTGGGAGCTTTTTGCCGTCCTTTGAAGCTCGGTGTCATGCTGGAGTGACTTTATTTCTGCTTCCTGATATGAAATGATCTAAATATCTTCTTCTGAATTGTTCTTTAATCTTCTTGAATGGCTCTGCTGACAATTAGAGATAAGATAGCTCAATTAGTATTAATTGTTCGGCGGTCTTTGATCTCAACGAGACTGCAGGTGTCTTTGGAGCTGTAGAGGGTTCAATTAGCCTCTTCTTATAGCGGTGGGGAATTTCTCAGCTCGACAGATGTCTTCGTCGTTTCCTAAAACACTTTA
>CM076572.1:842292802-842520716 GCA_034641835.2 Pinus albicaulis
CAGCGGCAAACATTCTTACTGATTGTGTAAATGATAATTTACAGAAAGCAAATTTGATTTCAGAAACTGTTCCAGGATATCTCCCACAAGCACATCAACTGCAAACAGAATGGAGGCAAAAGGCAGAAGAAAGAGCAAAATCTATCCAAGGGCTCACAAGATTAAATTGGGACTCATACTGGGCATACTTGGTGAAGCCACACAGTCAGCACAGTGCGCTTAATTGTATCATCAATGCTACAGAGAAGATTGTGCCTACACTTGCCGACTCTGTCTTTTCAGGACAGTTGAATGCTGAAGTCGGTCAACCACATCTTCTCAAAACTATGCTAGATGCCTGCAAGTTTAAAGATCAAGTTCATAGATAGTTAGATTTAGTTTTAATTTTACTATATTTTAGCCTAGGAAAAGGACGGTCATTGAACCGAATCCTTAATTTTTGTAATAAGACTATTTTTATATTTAGCTAAGTAGTATTTAAACCCTTCTCATGCATTTAGAGAAGGGTCCTGGATCTTAATATTTTTTGACTTGGAGATTGCATTTATGTACTCCATTGTCTTATATATTTTTAAAAAGGATCACATCTGGTGATTTTTATGCGGAATTATCTTTGAAGTGTTGCATTTTTGTACCTTGGAATTTGATTTTGCATCAGAGTTACTGGATTAGAGTATCAGATTTCATTTGAAAGTCTTCAAGATGAATAAGGTATTTCTATCTATTCACTGTTGATTTCTTTTGTCTTATGATATTCGCTTTAAAATTTGCTATCATTTATATATATATTTGGTTTTCACAACGTTTCTTTTTTATATATCATTTATGAGTATAATTGAAACGTTATTTTTCATAAGTATATATAGATGGTATACAATGATGAATGCAATATGCTAATACAACTCTGTTTAATTTCTTAAACAAAGTTATCTTTATTTGTTTCTGCATATTTCAATTTAAATAATAATACATTTTCATGGTTATTGTTAAATTGGAACAATCTTAAGTTGTATTCACATATAATTACCCGGGTTAGTGTTAGAATTTCTTTATCAGCATTTAGTTTAATTAGATAGTTTTATTTCAGTCAATTTAGTCCCATTTCCACTCATCCAAATCAACCCATCACCAATCCATTTAGTTACAAGGAAACTGGTCCTTTAAATCCAGTCGGAGCCACCATACCAAACGGAAAAGGAGCTGTCTTAAGGTCCCGACCAGGTGGTTTTCCCCGATGTTTGAAGCAGAGATTTTCTAGGCTTCAACACACCCATAATTTTATTCATTGTAAGGTAGCCAAGGAATTAAATTGTTTCCTATACCCAGCACCAGAATGTCAAGTGATGGTTGCAAATGGAGGAACTATAAATTGCTCTGGAAAATGCCATAATATCAAGCTAACCATGGGGGAATATCTATTGACTAGTCCAATGCTTTCCATTCCTATGGGAGGTGCTGATGTTGTACTAGGAGTACAATGGTTACAATCTTTGGGGACAGTAGCTTTTAATTTTCAAGAACTTTTCTTGAAATTTTTTTCAGAAGGAAAGGAAGCCGAATTACGGGGTATTGAAGGGAAGCCAGGAAGGATAATAAGCTCTAATGTCATGACAAAGCTTCTAAAGAAAGAACAACGAGGCGTAATTGCACAATTATGCTCACTAAAAGTTCCAACATCAAAATCATCTATTTCTGCAGATCTCCAACAAGTCTTGGACAATCATTCCAAGGTGTTTGAAACTCCCAAAGGACTCCCACCTATTCGTGATCATGATCATGCTATTCATTTGATTCGAGGAAGTGTTCCTCCAAACATCAGGCCTTATAGATATCCTTACTTCCAAAAGAGAAAAATTGAATGTATGATTGCAGAAATGTTAGAGGCGGGTATAATTCAACCTAGTCAAAGTTCTTTCTCTGCTCCTGTAGTATTGGTACACAAGAAGGATGGATCATGGCGAATGTGTCCGGATTGTAGGGAGCTCAATAAGCTCACCATTAAAGATAAATTTCCCATTCCTGTGATTGATGAATTATTGGATGAATTACATGGAGCAATTTATTTTACCAAGTTGGATCTTCATTCAGGATATCAACAAATTAGAATGAAGACTGAAGATATTCCAAAAATAGCATTTCGAACTCGTGAGGGTCATTATGAATTTTTGGTCATGCCTTTTGGCCTTACCAATGTACCTTCTACATTTCAAGGGTTGATGAATTCCATTTTCAAACCCTTCCTTAGAAAATTTGTGCTAGTATTTTTTGATGATATACTAATCTATAGCAGGTCTTGGAAGGATCATGTTGAACATGTTGACGGGGTGCTCAAACTATTGCAGGAGAAACAATTATATGCAAAAAAATCCAAATGTTTCTTTGGAGTACAAGAGGTGGAATATCTGGGTCATATTGTATCTCACGAGGGTGTTAAAGTAGACCCTAACAAAATTAAATCCATTAAGGAATAGAAAGTCCCCACAACCATAAAGCAGTTGCGAGGATTTCTCGGGTTAACAGGGTATTATCGCAAGTTTGTTAAGAATTATGGGAGAATAGCAACACCTCTAACAACATTATTGAAGAAAGATACATTTTCATGGACTCCTGAAGCAACTAAGGCCTTTGAACATCTTAAAGAGGCAATGTGCCTAACACCGGTCTTAGCTACGCCAGACTTCACAAAAACCTTTATTGTGGAATGTGATGCCTCAGGAAATGGAATTGGTGTTGTTTTAATGCGGGAAGGAAGACCCATTGCTTTTGAAATTCGTCCAATCAAAGGAAAGTATTTACAGAAACCTATTTATGAGAAGGAAATGTTAGCAATACTGCATGCACTAAAGAAATGGCGAACTTACCTAATGGGAAGACACTTCAAGGTAAAAATCGATCATGATATTCTTAAACACTTTTGGAACAAAGGCTATCGTATAGTAAATAAATGTTTGGAAGGATATCTTCGTTGTTTTGTATCTGATAAACAAACACAATGGGTCAAGTGGTTACCTCTTGCTGAATGGTGGTCTAACACTTCCTTCCATACTGCAGCAAAAATGACCCCATTTATGGCACTTTATGGATATCATCCACCATCCATCACATCATCTTTAAGGGAAAATTCAAAGGTTCAAGCGGTGGAAGATCACATCGAGCATCAGCAAGAAGTTCTCCAACTCTTAAAGGATAACCTGAATTTGGCACAAAATCGAATGAAACAACAGGCAGATCAACATCGTAGCGAGAGAAGTTTTGATGTAGGAGATTGGGTATTTTTACGGCTACAACCATACAAAAAAATGTCCCTCAAGCAAGCAAAGAAGGATAATAAATTATCGCCAAAGTACTATAGTCCTTACAAGGTGTTGCAAAAGATTGGTACTATGGCATACAAATTGGAGCTTCCTGCTTCTTCGCGAGTACATCCAGTTTTCCATGTTTCATGCTTAAAGAAGGTTATAGGTGAAAATCTTCCAGTTCAAACAGTATTGCCCGAACTTGATGGGGAAGGGAAGATCATATTGGAACCTGAAGCAGTCATAGAAAAAAGAACTCGACAACTACGGAATCGATCAATTTCAGAGTATCTCATCAAGTGGAAGAACTTACCCACTGAAGATTCTACATGGGAGGATGAGAATTTTATACGAAAGCACCCAGAGCTACTCAAGCGTTGAGGACAACACTTTTTTTGAAGGAGAGGGGCATGTTAGGTCCCTATATTACTAGTATAGTCCCTTATTGTTGTTAGTGTAACCCCCTTATTGTTATTATTGTACCCTTGTAACCCCCATTTTGTTATTATTGTGCCCTTAAATTATTATTGTTAGGTCGGCTAGGATTACATTGTGGCCACTAGGATTACATTATGGCCCCATGGACTCCTATATATAGAAAGGAGGTTTTGTGAATTGTATCATCCAAGAATTGTTCATTTATGTAATGTATTGGAGGTTGCCCCCTCGAAGTGGCTCATTTCTAAGGCGTTTATATCTCTTTTCTTCTCTTTTTGAGTTGGTTACACAACAAAAAACTGCACTATGTGTACTTGTGGCCACTTTTTACATAATCCCAATCCGATGCTCAGAGAGAGAGTTATGATGTTTTTCCCACGGTCACCTCTTTGAGATGAAATTTGGGATCCTGAAACAATCCTAACTTCCACAGATCATATCTCCAAAAATATTGTGAACCAAGATCTAAAATTGTTATAAGATGTTACTCTAGATTTTGACTTCACATTGTAAAAATTGCAACTTTTGAAACTTTGTATACGAAATGTTATAGTGAAAATTACTTCATGATTTGTTTTAGTTGAAATTCAAGAGCCTGAAAAAAACCTAACTTCCCCAAATCATATCTCCTAAAATATTACGAAACAAGATCTGAATTTTTTACAGGAGGCTCCTCATGATTTTGGCTTCATGTTGTACAAATTTCAGCTTTTGAACCTTTGTATAAAAAAAGTTATTGCGAAAATTCAATGTTGACCTGTTTGGACTAGTGAAACCCTAGAATCCAAAGCTCTGATACCAAATGTTATGAAACCAGCTCCAAAAATAGAAGAAAAGAGAGATCAACGCCTTAGAAATCAGCCACTTCGAGGGGGAAAGCTCCAATACATTACATAAATGAACAATTCTTGGATGATACAAATGACCAAAGCCTCCTTCTATATATAGGAGTCCATGGGCAAACAATATAATCCTAGCCGACCTAACAATAACAATGTAAGGGCACAATAATAACAATATTGGGGTTACAAGGGTACAACAATAACAGTAAGGGGGCTACAATAATTACAACAAGTCAATTTTTATTAATGTTGGTCTTCCCAAAAGTATACATAATGGGTACTAGTTGGACGTGTAATTTAATTGCACATCCAATGAGTGTTTACACTTGAAACTAGAGTAATTGTTTAAGGAGGTAAGCCAAAAATACAATTAAAAATTTTATTTTTCCTCTTTTCACTCCAAAATTTATAATTCTTATTTTATTATTTTAACTATTATTTTATTATTAATCCCTAGGAGGCCACATTTATGGTGAAATTTCCTCTAGTGTTGTGCCTTGTTCGTGTTAATTGGTATATCAAATTACCAGGGCCATAAGTTTGGCATATGATATTTTTTTGATGTGTATGATACCTCATTATAAATATCTATTTGAGTAAAAAAAATTGAACTACAAGTTCCTACCATAGGCTATGATTTTTCCCATTTAAAAAAAAAAAGTCTTTTAGGGCCTCAAAATGACTTCAAAACTTTATGACCCAAAAAACTAGCACAAATAGTAAAATATGGTATAAATTAGGAAACTAAAGGGAAATAGTGTTGGAGGTCCAACTGGAATAGTAATGTGCCCACCAATATCCTCCTGGATCAGTTCTCCCCCATTAAGAAGCAATGGTCCCCATTGCAATGAGTTTCAGTTCATGAGATGGGGAAAATTCTACTAAACTTGGTACCTGGTGAGCCATTTACCTTGGTGTAGGATTTCGTTGTCTTTGAAAACCCGATACAGTTAGATCATGTATTGGTGAGTGTCCTTAAACTATGTTTCCATGATCCGATCAACCCTGGCTTATTCAATGCAATATGGTTTGAGATCTATTAGTGTTAACTGTTCAACAATGTTTGATGTGGCCTACAATTGTGGAAGGTATGGGTGAAGGGGGTCCACAATAAACATTGGGTGCATGCCAAGGAGTGGAGGAATGTTGAGCTCAAAATAACTATCACCCACATCCTTAGTGATTGTGTAAGGCCTATATTAGAGTAGTTGAAACTTTCAATGGGCTCTGTTAAGGAGTTCCTTCTGCAAAAGAAACCAAAATCTATCACCCACTTGAGACTTATGTGGTACTCAATGTTGATCATGATTTTTTTTGTACTTGAAACTGGCTTTATCTAAGATATCATGGAATTTCTGGTGGATGCGCTAGATACATTAAATAAACTTGGTGTGTTTAACATATTTGGACCGAACATGTGCAATTATTTTTTTATGTAATCACAAGCGGAATTACAACATTAATGGGATACAATGGTTGAAATCCTACACTCACTTGAAAGGGGCTATGGTCATTCAAGCTATGGAGAGCTCTATCACAGCTGTGTTGCATGTAGGGAATACTCTCATCCTGTGTTCATGTATTCTTATTGTCTTACATGAATATTATGTGTACTATCATCACGATAACACATTTTTTCTGGTTATTAGTCTAAGGATGAAATGTAGTTGACTTGGTGAGATAAGTGTCCAACAATGACCACAGGATCGACCAGAATTCCTCAAGAACATGTTATCATGACCTTATATAATGGAGTGTGAGATCCAAAAATGTACCCAAACTTGTTCAAAAAAGAGTTTGGCAATGTCTTGTGTTGTGGTTCTCTTCTTGCAAGCCCTCAATATAGCCATCTTAGAAACTTTATCGACGAGCACAAATACAAATTCATTACCATGCTTGTTAGAAGGAAGGATGGAAATATATTCGATGGAGATGAATTCCTAGGGCTGGATAGGTTTAGGAAGAGGAGTATATGTGCCTTGCATATTAATGGTTAGCTTGACAATGGGACAATTAGTGTGGGATCCTGTCATAGATTTTTCCACTAAAAATACTTTTGTATGACTTCCGTGATCTTATTTATGTAAAATTTTCTTGCAACCCAACCATAGTGTGTCTCAAAAACCATATTGGCTCGCTCTCTTGAAGGAACACAAACATGTCATAGGTGGCATAAAAATGCGTCATTGAGGTGGAAGTATGGAAATTGCTTCCAATCCATCAGCATCTGACATGTGGTGGGAAATTATACGTAATTTTTTAAAGTTCTGGCCATCCAAAATTCTCATGTCCATAAGACTCAAGAAAAATTGGCAACGCCAAACCTTGTGCTTGAATCAGGTAATCTACAACATTATTAATGCTTCTCTTCTTGTAATTAGTGTTCAAATGAAATTATTGGAGGTAGTGGACCATTTCCTATGGTCATCATTCTGCAACACCCCTTGTCTCTGTGTAAATTGAATAGTTTGTTGATGTGTTTGAATGATCGCCTCCTTCCCTAGAATGTAATTATTCCATTGTCGGTAGGCCTACATGATAGAATACATCTCTTTATCATAGATGTGCTATTTCCAAATTTTATAAAATAGTTTCTTACTAGAATAGGCCATCATATACCCTTTCTTGGTGTGAAATACACTAATGGCATAGCCAAATGAATTTGTCTAAATTTCAAATGGTTATTGAAATTATGCCAATTTGAGTAGTCGTGCAAAGAAAAGGAGTTGCTTCAGAAAAATGAATGTGTTTTGTTGGGGCTCGGGCAAGATTTTTTTTTTTTTTTAAATTCCCATAGTAACTTGACCCAAATCACAAGTGATATGAGATATTCCACCACAAACCTTCGATAGAAATTGTAAAGCCCCAAAAAGGTGTGAAACTTTGTCAAAGTAGTTGGGGCTAGCTAATCGTCAATGACTAGGATCTTAGAAAAATCCACATGCACACCTTTATCATCAATGATATAACCCACATATTGGACCTAGTTCATGAAAAAGGTGCATTTCTCTATGTTGGAACATAGTTTGTGTTTTCATAGGGTTTGAAAGACCTACCAAATGTGTTGGAATTCCTCTTCCAAACTCTTGCTAAAAAATAGGATGTAATCGAGATATACAACCATGAACGAATTGGTGAATGGCCAAAATACGTCATTCATTAGCCTCATAAAATTTGCAATAGAATCTTTCAACCTGTGAGGCATGACCAACCACGTAGAAGGCATGTATCCATCACATATCTTCTAAAAATTAATCTATCATCACCAGAGCTAGTTTGTTTCTCTCATGTATGTAAACAAATTTCAGGAGTTGGTGTTTTAATAATTGGAATTTTGTTTCATTGTGTCTTTGAGTTTTGGTTTGAATATTTATTTCATTTCATACCTACTATCCAACGAGCTCAAAAAAAATAAGAAAAGATAGAGAAACGCCTTAAAATTTATCCTCTTCAAGGGGAAAACCTCCTTTATATTAGATACATGACCAATTATTGCATGATTCAAATGATAAGATCTCCTTGGTATATATATGGGTCTAAGGGGTCACAATATAATTAGAGCCTACATATCAATAATAATGTAAGGGCACAACAATAACAATAGTTGAATTCTATGGGGCACAACAATAATAATAAGTGATACATTGACAATAACAATAAGGGGAACATACTAGTATTATAGGAACATAACATGCCCCTCTCCTTCAAAAATGAGTTGCCCTCAACACTTGAGTAGCTATGAATTCTTCTATATAAAATTATCATCCTCCCATGTGGAATCTTCATCAGGTAGGTTCTTTCATTTAATGAGATACTCTGAATTTAATCGATCCCATAGTTTTCGGGTTCTTATTTCTGTGACTTCTTCAGGATCAAATATGATTTTTCCTCCTTTTTCAAGTTCTGAAAACATTGTTTGAACTGGGATATTTTCAGCAATAACTTTCTTTAAGCATGAAACATGGAAAACTGGGTGTACCCAAGAATAAGCAGACAAGCTTAATTTGTATGACATAGTACCAATCTTTTGTAACACCTTGTAAGAACCATAGTACTTGGATGATAATTTATTATCCTTCTTAACATGCTTGAGGGACATTTTTTTATGGTTGTAGCCCTAAAAACACCCAGTCACCTACATCAAAACTTATTGCACTGTGATGTGGAATATCCTGTTGTTTCATTTGATTATGCGCCAAAGTGAGGTTATCCTTTAAGAGTTGTAGAAATTGTTGTTTATTCTCGATGTGATCTTGCACTGCTAGAACCTTATAATTTTCTCTTAAAGATGATGTGATGAATGGTGGATGATATCCATAAATTACTATAAATGGGGTCATTTTTGTTTTTGTGTGGAAGGAAGTGTTATACGACCCTTCATCTAGAGGTAACCACTTGACCCATTGTGTTAGTTTATCATATACAAAGAAGCAAATATATCCTTCAAACATTGCTTCACAATGTCAGTTTTCCCATCAGATTCAGGATGACAAGATGAGCTATGAGCTAATTGAGTACCAAGACAAGAAAATAATTCCGTTCAAAATTTCTAGTGAAAATGAGATCTTTGTCACTTACAATAATCTTTGGGTTTCCATATATATTTTTAATTGTTTCCGTAAATGCAGGAGAAATTGTACTAGATTTGAAAGGATGAGATAATGCACAAAAGTGTGCATACTTCGTAAGTCTATAAAATACCACCATGATTACACTCTATCCTTTAGACTTGTGTAATCCTATGATAAAATTCATTGAGACATCCTCCTAATGTTGACTTGGAATGGATAAAGGTTGTAATAGACTTGGGGTCTTAATTGTCTCAACTTTATTTGTTTTGAAAGGAAAACATTCTACCACAAAATTCTAAATATCAAATTTAAGGTGATCCCAAAAAAATCTATCTTTACCCTATGCTAAGTTTTTTAAAATCTTGAGTTACCTCTTAAGGGCGAGGTGTGCAATTCCAAAATATTTTTTTTCTTGGGTTGGGAAATATTACAAAGGTATACGCGATATTTGTACCATAATGAATCACTTTTCTAGCTAAATGTATCAGGTGTACGGGGATCTTTTGTTATGCCGAACTATAATCTATGAATAAATAAATTTCCCTGAGTGTGGTGTTCGGCACTTAGAACAATAAAGGAAAAAATTACTATCACTTTCTCTAAAATGAGAAATACACAGAATGATGAAAGAACCTACTTGTGATCCAGGCATTTCTGCTTCTCCTTCTGTCGTTGTTGACGTCGCTCTCAATCCAACTTAGATCGCCGGATTGATTCCTGCAAACACAAAAAAATAATAACAAACAACATGCCTATACATATATCTACTTATCTTACTCAATAAAATAGATTAGATGTGAAATATATATATCATTCAATAATCCATTGCATAAGAAATAGAGATGTATAGAGAAATGTATATGGGAAAATGAAAAAAAATATTTATTAAATAGTAGAAGGGGGATGTTAAAACCAATGATTGATTTGTTTCCACAAGCTCTAGCTTCATCCCATCCTCATCACATCCAACATTACACCAGCAGCATATCAGTACTTTCACTCTCTCAAATGAGAATCCAACAACATTTCTTTACAAAAATTCTTCCTTCCCTAGCACTAGGATCTATGCTCCATTTATAAGGAAACTGATGGTAGTTCTCAATGAATGAATTTCTAATAATAGGAAAGAAATGTTCCAAGTTCAGAGGTGTTATATGGACACTTGGATTCAAAGTTTGACACATGTGAAATATTCTAGAAGGCACAGGCCATGTGGATATTCCTGGAACTATTAGAATTCCGCTCCAAGGTGACCAACACACTCTTGAATGTTAGGAAGTGCATTGTAGTGCACCCTTTAATGGAGGATGTGGCATATGTAACGAAGATAGTCCCTTTATAGGTTGCATTGGTGAGTCAATAAGTGATATAAAATATACTTCATACCTTGGAAATCTCATAGTAGAAGCCACGAATGAATTTTTCTTCTCTTAGGGCATATAAAAATTGAAATATGAAGGGATGATATACCCTATTTCATTGTTCTGAGGGATGATTTCCAGTTTGACCAGGTCATGGGGGATGATGCCCAAATCGAATTATAACAGCGACCCCCTAAAACATGAAGTAAAAATAATAATAATAATATTTGAATGAGATGCTTTACGATGTGATGAGATGTAACTAAGGTGGAGTGGTGACCTGCATCAATCTTACAATACATTACATTATGATATTTTCATCTTGATCACGAATTGCTGAGGGAGGAAATCCCATGCTCAGGACATAAGCTATCTAATAACATTTACATAGTGCAGAAATTCATCTACATTGGAATGTTTCTCAATAAAGAAATGCCAATAGATATAGGCCCATGTTCGGATGACGATCTGTATGTAAGGTCACTGTACAGATTATGTGTACAAAAATCCTAAAATCATAGCCCGGATGGATGGAACTAGATCTAGGGTCTTCCTATCTCGTTGACTCTATCACGCGAGTACAAGTCTAGCCATACGAATATATGATTTGTAGTTGAACATGGTAAGACGTCATTTGATTACCATCCAATGATGTGAGCTGTTAAAAAATGCGAGAGAACCACCATTGATGTTAATGGCTCTCAAGGTATTGCAGTACATTTTGCAAGGCATGAATAGATTACTTGGTGTTAAACGCCAAACAAAATATTTTGGTCAAAGATTCAGAAGCGAGGATCTTCTCGATGTTGTAACAAGCCTCATGGTACTAGAAGATGATGTTTCTAAGTAAACTTCCAAGATAATGATTTGACGTTGACAGGAAGCCACTTTATCACGAAAAGGGAGTTACTGATTTAGGAGACAAAATGTGACTTGATATAGCAATTTTTAGGGATGACTGTCATGAAACTAAAGGTTTATGAGTATTGCAGAAGGATGAGTATTCACTGGATGAATTCTCTTGAACATATCGGCGACACATAAATGATTTGGTAGCCTTGAACCAAAACTAAAGTGAAGGTAAGATGAGCCATAGGTATGAATGAACCAGCAAGAATATTACTCAACTGAAAATTCATAATTATGGAGTGAAGTGTCATGTTCAAGAGAGACCTGCTACCGTAAAAAGTGTTATGTTCACTTTCCCAAATTTTCCCCAGTCAATTCTCGGCCAGTACCTCTTTATTTTTTAACAAGCTTAAGGAGGATAACATATGCTTGGTCTATAATTCAACCCTTCAGTTGAATATGCATCACTATTTAATAATTTAATGATTCTAGCGATAAATGAAACTCGATTCTTGCCATGACCGACAAGAACGTTGATATTTTATGTTTTAACGAGCCTAACTACAGTGACAACCTGATCCTTTTTCATATTTAGAGAGTTTGAAAAAGAGGACAAAAGAAAACTCCCTGAGTCCTTTTTTAGAATTATTTTGCTCAGATTTGAAAAACTATAAAATGATATCTAAGAGAACCTCCTCCCCATGTTCGACTAAGGTTTTCCTTTTTCATAAATAATCTATCTCAGTTTGGAAAAGGGTTAAAATTATATTGAGTAGAATTCATTCCATTAACTTTTACGAGCTTGAAAAGATATGTGCTCGGCTATATTTTCACATTATAGGAGTCTGAAAAGAGCTAAAAGAAGACTCCAGTGGTTCCTTTTTCATCGTTATCGAAACTCAAAAAAGGGATAAAGGTGCACTTGTCCTTTTTCGTTTTTATCAAAGCTCGAAAAATAAGGAAAAAAGTATGCTTTGTGGTCAAATCATTCTTGAATAAGTTTGCACAACTAATATTCTATGTCATCTGTAAACCCATTCAGAACAACATCAAATGGATTAAAAATACCTGTTTCATAGAAAAAAATGAATAAAAAGCATAGTCACATCAATAAATATGATTTTCAATTAATCAAATGACTAATTAAAAAAGTGTTACCACTCATTTTTACCATTTGAAAGCTAACATTTGGATTTTGTAGCTCTAAACTAATTTTTTCACCTGAACTTCAACAGTTGACTATGACAGATTCTGTGGATGGTTTTCCTCTTCGTTTGATCCAGCTTAGAGCTATGAACCTTCTCTTTCCTTCAGTATCATTTATGTTTCATTTCATTGCAATTTTTTATGGATTTGGGCCCTTAGGGTAAATTTATTCTGCACATAGCCCAATGCACCCTTGAATGTCAAAAGGTGTGTTGTAGTGCACTGGAATTGAAGGCCAAGTGCATTTGCAATGCACTGTCCCTTGACCAGGGATGCATTTGGCACAATTCCCATTTTTGTCTTTGGAGTGTGCCCAAATTTTTCCTAGTTTTTTGCATGAAATGGATCCTTATGTCTTATTATTGTGGTTCAGAGATTCATCAGACCAAAATGACGATTACATGTACGGAAAGAGAACATGAGGAACAAAAATTGATTTCCCAAAATGATTCGGGTACTGTAAGAGCCCTCAAAGACTGTGGGTTTCTAAAGTACTTAATACTATCAAGTATGAGGCAAAAAATGGAACTATTGGAGTTTCTCATTCGTTCATGGGATCTACTGATAGAGGCATTTCAGATTAGGGACAAAGTGGTCCCAATATTAGTGGAGAATATATATTTTCTCACAGTATTATCGAGGAGAGGTCTGCCCATTTCTCTTTCAGGGTCTACTCTCAGAGGAGAGATAGCGAGAGATTATATATTGAAGTATTTCAATCCAAGGGCTTGACCTAGTAAGGACGGGAAAATAAAAATCCATGATGTTCGTGACTTTACATTGAAAAATATTCTATTCATGATCACAAATATTGTTGGTACAAATACACTACACGTAGAAAACAGATCTTACATGTAGTATGCACTACAGTGCTTGGAACCAACGATTTTCAACTGGCTTGAAGTTTTACTCTCTCAGATGAAAAAACAACTAAGCAAGGAAAAGGGAGGAAGGAATAAAAATTTCAACTATGCTTCAATCCTCATTTATTTCTCCCTAGAGAGGATTCCATTGATGCAGCCTCAGCATGTGATGCTAGATATATCTAACCGTAGAGATCCAAGGATGCAGAGATGGGTAGAACTCATGGCTATGCATGCTGGTCAATTAACCATCGTGTTCTCGACTACATTCTTCATCTAGTTTAGGCAATAGATGTTTTATGTCGATGATTATGCATATGCAGGCATCAAATTCTAAGGAAATCCATATTTGAATTTACTAGAAGGCGCTCAATCGAGTGCAATTGGTAAGAATTTTTTGACCATGTTTTTTTATTTTTCTAAGGTTTATATATGTTTTTGTATTTTTATTTTTTCCAAGACTAAACTAAAGTTTTTATGTGTGTAGATGTAGGTTGATTTCATCCAGTTGCATAGCCAGAGGAGGGAGCAGATGAGCTAGTAGAGAGGGACCTTGCACTAGTAAATTTGGCCCAATTTTCGACAACCAATTTGTCAGTTTTCTGACACCTAGTCGTCGCAAGAGTGACAGTTTGAGGCACTTCAAAGCATGGCTAGCCATAACTTTTGTCTTCCAACGCTTCCATAAAGCGTAAGTATTGCGAAACTTGTTCCAACGTTTTGCAAAAGCGTCGCAATACTGATGCTTATGAAGTGTCGCACTAGCGATGCTTGTGAAGTGTCGCAATACCGACGTTATGGCTAACAATGCTTCTAAAGTGTCGCAATATCGACATGCATATAGTGTTAGAAGACCAACGTTATGGCTAACCACGCTTTGAAGTGTCGCAATACCGACATTGAGCAGAATTCGCTCTTCCGACACTAGTGGTGTCGCTCTTTTGACGTTTGGAAACGTCACTTTTGGGAACATCGCTCTTCCGATGTTGGCAAACGTCGCTTTTCCAACGTTATAGTAATTTTTTTTTAAATGTAACGTCGGTCTTCCGACACTTATGAAGACCGAAACTTATAGCACGTCGGAAGAGCAAAAATGGGTTCATTTTTTTTTTTTAATGAAAATATTATGAATGCCCATTAGAAAATGTTGCTGGGAGGGCTTGTATCACATCATCAATAATTTTATTCCGATGCAAATCTTGAACAGGTTTCAGATCTACATTCGCAAACTACATCGTTCGAGCGATGGCAGGTTAAATTTTTATAAAAAAAAATGAAATAGCCCACGGTCATTGCAGTATGGGTTATTCGATAAATGACAATAGGAATTTGAAACTATAATGAATTGACTTGTAATGTCTATAGAATATGAAAAGAGTGAAGTAAATGCAGGTTTCTTTTATTCAAATGCAGAGCAGAGGGAGAAAATGGTTTTAGCAGAAAGAAGACAAGTAGATGAGAAAATTCAAAAGATCATTAACCTGAAGAAGAAATTTTGTGATGGCACTGACAACAATTTTGTTGTGATCAATCAAAAGGGAATAGATCCTATGTCACTCGATCTTCTTGCAAGAGAAGGGATTGTAGCTTTGAGGAGAGCGAAGAGGCGCAATATGGAGAGATTTGTTTTATCTTGTGGTGGGGTGGAGTTGAAGCCTTTTCTGATGTGCTTTTGGTTGTGCCCAAGACTTTGGCAGAAAATTCTGGACTAGATACTCAAGACGTCTTGGTTGGACTACAAGTGGAGCATGACAAAGGCAATATTGTTGGTTTAAATCATCATACAAGAGAACCAATGGACCCATACATGGAGGGAATTTTCGACAACTACTCTATCAAGCGCCAAATTATAAATTCTAGCCCTATAATTGCATCGCAACTACTTCTCGTGGATGAGGTCATTCGTGTTGGAACATCATAGCATGGTCGATGCATGAATTGGACCAGCGTTGAGAACCGCAATCTGAAACTAAGGAGGATTATAAATTGGAGAGGGTTGTTCAACTATGGAGTGATGGAACCCGAAAGGCAAGGAGTGGAACCACGCTCATTGAATAGTAAAGGCAGTTTTTAAATCGAAACCCTGCAGTATCACACGAGGTCGAAGGTGGTGAGTTGTTTTTATAAAAACAACGCGATATACTCCGGTGATGGACATGTGTAATTGAGCGGTTTTGTGATACCATATATATCGCACGCGTTTGGAGAATTAACCTCCGTGTAGCTAGGTCACACGACTACCATTGAATGATGGAGTGGTAGTGTGATAGCCTTCCAACCGTAGGATGGAGGCAAAGATTAACGAAAGGGTAGGTTAAATGCATTGCGGGGTCTAATCAACAGCTGGTTATGTGTGTTATGAATGGCATTGTTATGTTATGAATTAGATTTGTAACCAAAGAATAGTTAACATACAGGTGTATATATATATAGTGGGCGAAAGCATAGGTGATAAAAGGGGGAGCCTTGTCGTAAGTGGATATAAGTGTGTGGGCCTATGGTAACAAATGAACTTTATAATAAAGCTCATTTGATCACCTTATGAAATGAACCTTTATGAAATTCGGATCTTATTACAAAGGCAGGCTATATGAAATGAGGGTTTTATAACCTAAGAAGGAAAGTGAATTAGTTCCACACAGTATTGAAATTGCCAATCGAGATTATTGTGAATTTCCAGACTTTGGTTTGAAGGTTTATTAAATTTGCCAGTTCAAGAAATGAGAACGGGTTGACTTTGCCATGATTTTGAAATTTATTGGGCAATAAAGTTTTGAAAAATCGGGACTATGGGTCTTACCTCCATCAGGTTCCAACAACCAAGAACCAAATATAGGATCTTTGGTAGCAACAGATATTTTTCAGTTACACACATTTCATCCCTTACCAAAAGCTTGTAAGATTAATGTCATATTCACAGCTAATATTTTTGCAGTCCTTGAGCAATAATTTGATGAATTAGTGACCAGGACTGGTAGCGAAAATTGGACCATGGTTGGAAGGAATTACTACCTTTATGTCAAATGCAAGATATTAAAATACAAATTCCAATTCAACCCAAGCCTAGCATTTTTACAGTCTTGATGGGTGACACTGCCTCTGTTACACAGATGATACTATATGTAACTACTGTTACAAACCTTATAAGTACTACAGTAAGAAAAAAAATATTCCTATTTGTGCAACCCTTTGACATCTCATGTCTCTTTAAAGGATACAAAGAGAAAACCAGCCATTCAAATGCAATCTGCATACAAGGAAGATTTCTTCAACATGGAGGCTACTCCTCAGAAAAAGAGAGCAATCCAGAAATCTAGGAACCATGAGGCAGTGGGAGATTCATCACGTCCTCTATTAGAAAAGGTAGATACCTTTCCTTTCACCAGAAAACATGTGGGTGAGGAATGTGTATGCATGTCTTCATTTGAAGATAGATTAAATCGTTCAATTGAGGAAGCTGAGAGTTGTCATTGTTCTGTTGCTAGTAGTAGTAGTAGCTATATGTCAAATGATATTTTATGTTCAAATCAAAAGCATTCATCACGACCTGTAGTATATAGCTCTTTCAATGATCTTATGTCTTCATGTGAATGTCCAAACCGGAGGCAAGATAAATCTTTGACTGAAGAGAAAGGAGCAGCAAAAGTACATAAATTAGAACTTCGTGCATATCACTCTGTAATGAGAGCTTTGTATGCATCTGGACATATAACTTGGGAGCAAGAAACTTTGGTTGCTCCTACAATTGTGAATTATGCTGAAAAATATTGTTGTGCTTGTGGGCATTGACTATAGAGGGTGGGAGTTGAGTTTTTTTCACTGGTCTAGTTTTATGTGACCATTCATATCCTCTTTGATGGTTCCATTTTCTCTTTGTATATGTATATTTTTTAATAGTAGCCTTTTTCTGGTGGCAAGTAGTTTCCTTAGTGTGGACTTCATCTTTTTTCTTTAAGCTAGTAAAATTATACTTTTAATAGTATACAGTATGAATTACAAACAGTTCAAATTGTTATCTTCTTCCATGGGAAACATATCAGCAGTGAATTCAAAATATATCAGATCTAGTTGTACACCATCAATCAAATCATTTGTATCAATATGGGCGTCAATATGATATAGATAGCTACAACCTTCATTGTCATACCTAAATAGCAGTAATTTAGAACAAACAAAAAAATCAGTGGTAGTAAGCAATAGGTGCATTCAGTTAGAGAACCATTTAAGATGAAGAAATAGGAAAAAAGAATTTAATACAAGATAAAAATTTACCTTTCTCCTCTTTTATTTGTTTCTTGATCATTTAAGACCTCTCCAAGGTATTCACAAATGAATGTTCCACATGAAATTGCTTGTGCAACTCTAACTGCCTAGCCCTAAAATCAAACAAAAATATAGACCAAAACATTGAAACAAAATTGGGGTCTTGTTGCACCTTGGTTTATTGATAATTTTGAAACCAAGCTTTTGCTTTTTGAAAAAATGCATCTGAAATTAACAAGTGAATTTATTTACATTCTATACCATGATTACATTTCAATAATGCTCCTAATGCACTACCAATACTATAACTTCAATAAAAGCAAAATAACACCTTATGCTTTGTTTTATATACTTCAATTCTGACTTGCACTCCCTTCTGCAGCACCCGGTTTGGGCATTCTTTATTATAGATGCACATAGAGTTGCATTCATATACCAAGAACCCTTCCTGGAGAAAAATAGACATTAAATTTAGAAAAGATAGGCTAACCACTAGAAATACTATGCTAAACCTTAGTAGTGAAGTCATTACATTACTGAAGTTCACTACACATACTGACAAGAACTAAAACACAGTGAGAAACAAGAAATTTACGTGGCTTTTTTCATGTTTCGGGCACTCTGATGTCAATTCCCAGTACAACACAATTGAAGGACATCTACAGTGGCCAAATTATGGTAAAAAAATGACAAAAATATGCACAATTATTTTCATATCATCAGAGAGGCCCTCAAATAACCCATAAAGTTGTATGCAAGAGGAATAGTATAGGACAACTCATAATGAAGTTTGTAACTTTGTTGTTAAGAACGCCCACGGATAGATAAATGTACAGTTTATCATAAAATAATATTAGATTGACAAAATTTTCACTTTACAAATCTGTTCTGTAAACATAGCCTCATGGGGCGAATCTGTAGAAAGAGGAGTTGTTGATGGAGAAGTAGGAGTGATAAGTTGGAGGGGAAGGGTAGGTATAAATTGAAGTTGAGAATTGATTTCAAAAATTGATGGGAATGTTGATGGATTAAGGGTAGTGGATGTTGATTCTAATGATTCTAAATATTCCAAAGACAGTGGAGGGCACTTTAGGTAAGCATACCCCATAGGATGCTTACCTTATATGTGTGTGAATTTGAACTTTGAACTTTGAAACAATTTTCTTTTATATTATACTAAAAACATAAAGATCCAAAAATAAAAGGGAACCTAAACCTTGTCATGAGGCCAAAGTATGTCCTAGGAGATATATTTTTCACATCATTAAGCAACCAAAAATTGCTTAGCTCTAATTTCAGAAAATACCTTGTCAAAATCTAAGTTTTATAAGCTATCAATAGTACCAAGCAATGCATCAAAAAATTAATTATAATGAATCATCCAAAGTGAATACAATACTAAGGAGTGTATATAATTCCAAAGGATTACAAATGGCTCAAAACTAAATATTTGCAATCACTAAGCAATGATCTGTGACAAACAGGAAGGCCATGTTGGCTCCCATTTTGAGTGTATATTTTGTGTAAACTTGTGAAATCCACCATCATTTCACCATTAAATTAACCAATCCTTTAGATTCAGCAAAATTAGAATTCTTTCGAAATAAATGACTTCGAATGCAGTGATTAAACCTATATATAGTCCAAGAATTCCCAAACAGGACACAATTGCCCCTCAAATTCTCAATCTAACCTAACTCCAAAAAGATACTTATATAATCCTGGCAGACTCTTCATCACAAATACCCCTTTATGCCCACATTCCTCATCAAATGGGAGGTAGATTCATGAACGAAATGTTTGTCCTAAAATTTAGGATTTTCAAAAATTAATAATAAACAGTGAAATAATATTTTAAGAAGTCACGCTTAATCCAAAATATCATTAATCCAACCACTAAAAACACTGAGAAAATATACACACACACAAATTGACTTGCAGCTACAAATGCATAAAATAAAGACTAAAATACCAGTTTCTTAGCAATAGCCTGAACTTGTGCTTCAGGAAGGCATTTGTCATCTTCAAGAATCTCAAATAGTTCACCCTATCATCAAAATAATTTGTAAGTCTATGATCTATATCAAATGCTTTGGGAGCAAAATTTTAATGCTGATATACTTCAAACTGGAAAGATAAAAGAGTACGCACATGCTATAATACAATCATAAATACCTGCGAAAATTCTGTCACAACACAAAACTCCTGTGGAATTTCAATTGCATCATGCATCTCTATGATATTCTCATGCTTCAGCTGTCGTAATATCTAACAAAATTGTAAACATGAATCATTTCATGCATAATCCAAGTAATATAATCGTCGCATAAAAATGGTTTTCTTCCAAATGAGGTTTTCAAACCAAATTTGTGTAATATATACAAAGATATTTCCCTGCAGCTAGTAATTCAATAACTAGTCAATGCATAGATTCATCAAGTTTGCTTCATAAGGGAAAAAGTCATATTCTAGCCATTGCATCTTCCTCGTTAGAATGCTAAAGGCAGGTGGTATTAACTACAAAATGAAACAACCAGTTAGCTACTCACATTCATTGTACTACTCTTACCACAACACATTCTTCAAATATACATATATGCATATATTTATATCTATATGAATGATTTGGTAATGTAATAGGAAAAGCTGACAACATGACTTTACATCTACACAAAATAAAATCAATAATCGAGACGACAAATAAAAATATTCTTGTTTCCCCTGCCTTGAAACAAGCTGCTAAACAACATGAATGTTTTTATTTAAATCATAAATACATAGTCTCAATTATAATCCATAAAATCTCAGCTATAGTCAATAAGAATATGGAATCTCTGGAAATGTGGGTCTGTTACACACCCTTGGAATGTTACAACACAAAATAAAGTAATACAAAAATCAAGCACAACAAGCTTCTGTTATGAAATAAGATTATTGCATATGTAATGCATTTAGTACAGTTGAAAAGATAGTTACTGGCACATATTGCAAGACCTAAGTTACCTGGCATGTTCTTACCCTGCCAATGGCCAGACCTAATATGAATGTTTAATTGAGTACTAATATCTTGCCTGTAAATAATGCTTCCCGAAGGGCCTCTTCTAAGAGTCACTACCTACAATTTGTATTTTATTAGCATTACTATTTCAATTCCAGAGAGTTTGCAACAACTCAAAACAACTAATAGATGGCAACACAATTTTAATATATAATAGAAGCAAAACCTCAGCGCCAAGTTCTGCAATATGCTCGATCATCTCCAATGGTGATCCAGGTCCAACAAGTGAAGCAACTTCCTTTTCGTTTGTGCAAAATATGTTCCCAGCAGAACCCAATGCCCTGTAAGATGAAAATCCATATTACTAAATTACAGCATTACTAATATAATTTAACTCAATCAAGTTAATATCTCTAATGATTCAATTTGCAGAGAGGCTGACTGCAGCCTCCTCTTCCTATAAAATTCCCTGCAAGAATAAGGATGTTGCATAACTGAATTGAGTTCACAAGGTTAACAAAAATTTCAAGGTAAATTTCCCATTCAAAACAGAAGCACAGAAATGAAAAACTCCAGGAGGAAATCTAGAAATGCAACCTATTGAAAAACCAGAAGTAGCAGATTGCAACTCCTGATATGTAAAATGCCTGCAGGTTTTTCTTTGACAAAGGCACTCTAATCTCCTTGCCAAAAAATATACAAAAACCAAATGAAATCAGCATACAACAAACTTACAACAACCTTCGCTAATGGTTCTCTTGTCTCTGACTCTTCACTCCATGGTTCCTCTGAGGAGTGTAGCTTTATATATTATTATTGCTTTTAATTATGCCCAACACAGGGCTCTCCTTTATGTGCTTTTGTGAACACTTCTATTGATCCATCCTCAAATTCTTCATCTAATGTGTCTGTAGTTGCCGGACAGCAGCATATAGATCACCTGCTAGTAGGTTATAAGAGTGGACTTTGGGTTAGTTTTAGACACCAGAAGGGTGCACTTCATGGGATAGCCTTATCCTTTTTCTAAGTGAAATGGATGAAGCAGCAAATGAATATCAAATCAGAGGTGTTCATGGTAAATAAAGCATGCATGACTGATGAAGGAGACAAGACACATTTATCCACGTAGATTGTTTCATAAGTTGCCTTGTTATCCCTAACTGGACTCTGTTTTGTGGGAAAAAAATTCAACACTAGAAGATACCTGAAAGAACCCTAGATCTGTTGTAATATACTCTAGATCTAAAATTCATTGAAAATCTTTGTAGATCTATGAAATATTTGTTGTAAATTCTACAGATGTTTGTAGATCTTAAACAAAATGAGTTTTCAGTTTTGGATTTAAAAGGGCTCTTCAATGTAAAATTGCCTAGATAACCATATAAACTTGGAGTTTTCTTTGAGCCATACAAGTGCGCATATAGTTTCTTTCAACCATTATGGATCTAGTTTCGAATCCTTGTTATTTTCTGGTAGTGATCGAGCCATATAATAGACTAGTTGTTGATTCTATTTTAAAATTGCTCAAATCTTTGTAGATCTGGAAATTCTTGAGTTATAAAATTGCAATTTTTTTGGATCTGCACCTGTAATACGAATTATAAAGTTCTAGATTTTTTTGGATCTGCATCTGTAGTACATTTCACAGTGTGAAATAGTTGATCTATCCCATCTTCAATTGGATGAACTCATATCAATGTGTTTCTTATTTTACTCAGTACCTCAGCCTCAAATTTATTGATACTCCAAACTTGTGCACTTGCATGAGTTTGTCCTCACCCACTGCTTGGTGACAGTAGATGAATGGACAGTCCCTAGTTGTAGAGAGAATCTAACACAACTTAAGATATTCCTCATCATATCATGGGTACCATGAGCTCCATTGACAAATTGCTTTGCCCAATGTTTATAGGAAGAAGAAATTGAGGTTACAGTCAAGATGTGATCAGTTCTTTCGAGCTGTTTATAAGGCACACATCCATGATGCTACCAACTTGTCCATTACCTCAACTGTTTATTACACAAACCATACCCTTTTCTATGGTAACTATGTTTCCACCAAGCAAGGAAAATCATCAAGTACGTTGCAAAACACAACCCATGTCATTGAAGATATCCTTCTGACTCCTCTAGTCCCAGACAATGAAGTGACCGTCTGTTTGATTTCTACCTCAGACCTGTGCTTATTTCACCCCTTAGCTGAGAGAGACTAGGACCTTAGCATTCGATGTTGATTCCTCGACTTGTCTTCATAGCAAGCAGTTTCATTCCTCAGTTACATTTGATTTTTGCATTTCAAATGACCGTGCATTTCAAATGACTGCACATTTTATTTTTACATTTGATTTTTGCATTTCAAATGAGCGTGCATTTCAAATGACCGCGCATTTGATTTTTGCAAGCCATCGCAAGTGCGACACTTTGGGGCATAGTGTCGCAATTACGACGTTTGGGGGAATCCGTCGAAATACCGACACTATGCCCAGAAGCGTCGCTATTGCGCCAGCTTCCTCCAAACATCACAATTGCGACACTTAGTCTAAGTGTCACAATTATGACGTTTGGAGGAATCCGTCGCAATAGCGACGCTTTGGGGCATAGTGTCGGTATTGCGACGGATTCCTCCAAATTTCGTAATTGCAACACCTTTTCTAAGTGTCGGTATTGCGACATTTGTCTCTAAACGTCGATATAGCGATGGTTTCGGGTGGGATTTGAAAATTTTGAAAAATTTTGGGGAAATTTCTGACATTTGGTCAAAAATGTAGGAACCAAGTGTTGGAATTTCCGCCAAATGTACTAGTGTTGGGATAGCAGCCCTTCAGGATTTGGATATGGTTGAGACTCTTGTAGAGCTAGAGCAACACATATAGGGGTTGACCTTCGAGATTCCAAATTTTCAGATCGAAGAGTTACCCATGACACTACAACACCAAACTATTGGCATTCCTAACCATTGAATGCAGTTATTACATAGGATAGCTAGATCAGTAACTTGTTATCATGAGCATCACTAGTTTAATTTTGAAATTTTGAATACATTTTGAGGTCATATGACCGATGTGTCTTGGGCACAAATGTTGTAAAAACCTATAACTATATATCTATTTGTTTTTGGTGTTTTCTTATGTTTATTGTGCAATCCTATTCAATTATGTGATGTGAATTGAAAATATGTCTTTACATGTCTTGGAAATGTCTATTTATAACATAATTCACTAAAGAATCACTTAATGTGTTCAAGTTTCTGGAAATGTGTTGATATTGAATGAAATCAAAATGTATTTCCAAAAGTTGAACTCTTAGGAACATACAATGCAGTGTTGGATTTATAACAGTATAAACACCAATAATTTGTAGTACCACAAGTTGTGAATCTAACCTAATGATGATGTGCTTAATACCAAATGAAATGGCGTCATAGGGAAGTTCGATCAATGCACTAAACTCAACGATACTTTTTGTAGATCGACTGATACAAATCCCTTGAAAACTCACTAACTCACCATTCAGAATGAAAATGGCACAGTCTGCAAAGGATAGATCATGCATACTACGACTAGCACCATCAACATACCCAACGAAGGGTTCCAAAGATTCATACATCTATGATGAAATGTAAAGTGGATTACTAACTTCAAGAAAACTCTAGAAAAACAAATTAAGATAGTAAATGCAAATCAACAACATATATAAAATATAACACAACATTTTACGATGCTCATGTTTAAGAATAGTAATGGTTAATATACAACCCATTTCAGTGTTGCAGAAATGGAATTCCATCATAATATACCAACTCATAGGCGCCCTTAGCAAGAAATATTTTGAAAATATAGGGGCCATGCCATAACAACTCAAATTTCCATGTACCTATTACATCATCTTCCTGATGATAGAGAAGGACCAGGTCACCCTCTGAGAAGATGCGAGGTTGGAAATACTTGTCGTATTGCTCCTTTATACATCTCTTATGCACTTCTTTGGCCATTGTGGCTTCACAATGCATTTCATCAAAATGGATGAGGTTAAAAACATGCGCTTTTTCAGAAGAGGTGTCAGGTAACAAGTCGATTGTGAATTTTAATGATATTATTTCACATTGGATAGGCAAGATAACTTCTAGACCATACACCAATTGAAAGGGGGTAAATCTGGTTTCGTTTCTCACCAAGGTTCGGTATGCCCACAAAGTCAAGTATAAGATCAAATGTCATTTCGTTTATGAACTCCTATCATTTTTTGAATAATTGGTTTAATAATTTTGTTAATAGACTCAACTTTTCCATTTTATTGTGGATAATAATAAGTATAAATATCATGTGATAGTCCTAATTTGGCAGTAAACTCATTCATCATATGATTGAAAAAATGTGAACCATGATTTGTGAGTATAGCCTGTGGTACACCAAACCATGAAATGACATGATTAAAGAAAAACAATGCAGATCTTTTTATTGTATTATTAAATGTAGGCATCACTTTGGCCCACTTGGTAAAGTAGTCTACTACGATAATAATATAACCATTCCCCATAGATGAACGAGGGTTATAGTTCATGAAGTTAATGCCCCATTTTGAAAATGGTCCCACAAAGATAACATGATTCATTAGTGCTAGTGTTTTGCAGATTTTACGATCACATATCTGGCACACATGACAACTTCTAACCGTGAGGATGCAGTCATGAAATATGGTTGGCCAAAAGTAACTCGTGCAAATTATCTTCTACATAGTAGCATATCCATAGAAGTGTCCACCACAGGCCCCAGCATGACAATCATTTAAAACATTTTCGGCCTCCTCATGAGTAAGGCACCTCCTTAAAATCATATCGACACCGACGACCAAATAATATTTGGCTTGGTATCAAATATGTATTTATTCAGACTGAGAGGTATTAGGCGGAAAAGTCTAGGTTTGGAGATAAATGATAAAATCCCCATACCAAGTATTAGATGATATTATCAGAAATAGATACTGATCAGGAATAGATGGTTATGACGTAGTAACAGTACTATTAGAGGGAAGGTCACAGAGAAGCTTGGCCAAAAATAAAGAATTCTTTGACTTGGATTTTATTAATTCCAAATCAAACTCCTGCAAAATGACAATCCATTTTGAATATTTCCATCCTAGAAATTGGCGTGATAATATGTAGGTCATGGGGTTGCAATTCGAAATGAAAATGGTCTTCCGGACCAAGATATAGTGGTGAAATCTTTGGATAGCATGAATGACCACCAAGGCAAGCTTTTCTACGTATGAATACTTCACTTCCATATCATTGAGATTACAACTCAAATAATATATCGAATGTTCTGTCCCATATTCTACTTGGACCAATACCATAGCAATGGTTGTATCATCCTCGATGATATATAAGAAGTAATCACTCTGATAATTGGGGGGATACATTAATGATGTCTGAGAAAGTGTATCCTTGACAACAGCAAAAGAATCTTGCGCAACCTTATCCCAATGGAAGGGAATCCCCTCTTTCAAGAGCCGAGTAAATCATTTAGCCATTTTAGCATAGTTGGGTATGAACCTGATTAGGAAGTTAGCCTATCCATGAAGTTTCTATAACTGAAGCAAATTTGATGGCACGGGAAAATCAAGAATAGCCTAGACCTTCAGTGGGTTGATTCGAATTCCTTCTTTTGAGATGAAAAATCCTAGCAGACGACTAGAACCAACATAAAAAACACATTTATGTGGATTGAGGCATATTTTTTAGTTTCAGAAACATAGAAATATATCTATCAAATGCATTAGGTGACCAATCTAGTTTCATGAATGCACATGTAAATTGTCTGGATAAGGTTGAACAATGTGTTTGATGCCATTGGAAGATAATCCATTGCTCTCTGAAAAGTTTCCCCACGGTTCTTTAAACCAAATGAGAGTTTCTGATAAGAGAATGTGCCCCATGGATAGATGAATGTTATTTTATATTGGTTCTCTAGGGGGATATTGATTTTATTGTAGCCATAAAATTCATCCATGAACAAAAAAATTTTGCATCTAGCACAATAAAAAATAATCTAGTCGATAAATGGAGTGGGATAGTTGTCTTTTGGACAAGAAAGATTGACATATCAATAATCAACGCACACTCTCATGGTTACTCTTTTTTTCATAACAAGAACAATGTTTGAAACCCACATAGTTAGTAGAACATTTTAAATGAAACCACCATGCAAAAAAATTTCAACTTATGCTTTAATGGCATCGACCTTCTTCGGATAAACATGGCGAAGGCATTGACATACCGGTTTGACATCAGGGTACATGCTAATAGTGTGTATAATGATATTAGTATCTATGCTTGGAATTTCCTTGTAAGACCACAAAAATTCATCAAGAAATTCATGAAAGAGAGAGCGATAAGTTTCGAGCTCTAATGGAGAACAAGAAACACCGAAATGAATGTTTTCTACAATGTCTGGTTTGGTCGAAATATCGATAGAAATGGTTTCTTCAATATTTGATAGATTTCTCTCGGATTCGATTGCATTAATGGGAAAATAATTAAAAAATAATGTTTTGATCGATGGGTGATATAGGTCAATAATATTAACTTCTTTGTAATCCTAAAGATGGGAGTGATGATGGTGATCTTCCCATGGTTCTCCTTCTAGCATCATGGATTCCATAATATTCTCATCTGTCAAGAATGTGGACAAAAAAGGATCAAATGGAGTAACAAAATCTAATGAATGATCAAACAAAACAACCGATGATGAGGATTTTGGATTCTCCACCCAAGCCATATAGATTGATTGTTATGCCAGCTCAACTGGGCTAGGTGGAATAAATTCATCCAACGTAACAATTTTAGAATCATCCATAATCTTCCTTAAGCCAGATGGAGTGGTAGATATTATGTAGCAGGTCTCTATGTTTGTAATTTCTGTCAATGTCACAGGTGGCATTAATTCAAAGGTTCCCATGAGGGTAGAATCCTTTGAGAGTCCCACACCAATTTTTTGAAGTGCGAGTTGGGGTGCGTGAACTAACAGAATGCTTCCAGTTACCTAGGAACTGGAGGAAAAGAAGGATAGTTGATTGATGAATGTGATAACATCTTTATGTGGAAAGGCAATCATTCTATAATATGTAGAAACAATCGCAATCATATCATATACCCATGGCCTTGTGTTTTTCCCCCTGGTTCAACATGTAGGTTATTGATGATACCGCAAGGCTTATATGTACGTATGTCAAAATATTTCCATGTCGTAGGCGATTGAGATAGGCACGGCGAGCCAAGTGAATTCCAAAAGTTTAGAGACATAATGTAGGTAGATGCTCCCTCATCAATAATAGTATGATGAATGAAGTGATTGAGAACATTTACTTGGATGGTGAATTCCAAATCTGTTGGTAATTGCGGCACATATCCCATATGATTAAAGACTATGAGATTGGAATCTGTCGGATCAATTCCACAAATTGTCGACAACAAAGCCTGTTTTTGGGATGGACAATTTTGAAGCATCTCAAGCACGGTCATAGCTAAAGGGGATTGAGCCAAATCTTCAACTATATTATAATTTTGAGCATCTCGAGCTCGAGGATTAAATGTCGATTTATGAACGACTCCCTTTGGTGCCTTTATTTTCAATTCGAGAATAGCAGTTGGCAGTATCAATTCCGTAGACGGATTCATGGTCGAGGTAGTAAGTTGATCAATAGCCTAACTATAATAAAATTTATTATGTGTTGACACCAAAAAATCAGTTGATGGCTTCATGATAGACATCATAATCACTTGGGAACTAGAAGCTAGATCCTTAGAAACCAAATTTGTGTCCGGATTCGGAAATGGATCCGTCAACACTGTGGATGCATGCGAGGTCTTAATAAATTTTGAGAGTTCAGTGTGGTGATGAAAATCTTGAAAAAATTTCTCCTCATTACATACTATGCAAGGGTAACGAGGTTTCCGATTTCTAGACTATTGATCAGATGATCTTTCTTGCGGGGTAGAAGTTTGTTTTTTCTTTGATTTCCCTTTTTTCTTACTTCCATGTTTCTTGTAACTTTTTCCCTTTTCAGATGACACAACATGGATTTCATAAGAAGGCACGAGATCAGATACAGTAGAGTGATTTTTGCTTGCAGTACCGATCATACCGTCTTTGGCATGAGAGTCCTTAGATGGAGGAGGAAAAGTAAAATTAGATCGTAGTGCATTGGGAATTTTCTCGTAGAGCATGTGAAACTGAGTGTAAATTAAATCTAAGTACTGGGCACAAGCAATAACCTTCTCTTTAGTGATGAGACCACCCATAGGTAGATCCTCAATTATGGATGCTAACAGGGACTTAATAAACCACTCAACAAGGAGTTGATTAGGAACAAATGTCTTAACCATTCCATGACGACAATGCCACTCATGAATATGATTAGAAATGTGAGTAGCATTAGTCTGTTAAAAATAAATCAAGAGTTCCATTCCATTTTCATATCATATGGGTAACTGGAAGTGGGTGAAAAATAAAATAGCTATGGTAGTGAAATTTTCTAATAAAGCTCTTGTTAACTAAATGTACCATTTTGCGGTCGGAACAGTGAGCGTACGCTATAAAAGACATAGTCGAATGGAGTCATCATTTAGGGAGTTAGATGAACACCAAAAATGATAAGTCATGACATGCGTCGATGTGTCATCCCCAGGGTTTCCATTGAACTTAGAAATATCTTAGGCTAATTTATGAGGTATCATAGGCCACCAAGGAGTGTAGTTGATTGGATCATTGGTAAGTCGGTTAAAATATAGTAACTCTAAAGTTGGAAACAAAGGGAAACTGTCGATTAATTCATGTTGAGCATAGCTAGGGTATGATGGAATTTCTTGGGAAATAAGTATTTGAGCACCAACATAAGGAATTTTTTGCTGGTAACCTATATAGGGGTTGTTTGAAAAACAAACGCTTGATTATTTTGTTGGCCAAAACCTAGGTATGCTACTTGCTGAAATCAAGGTTGTGGCATTTGTGTTTGTGGCTGCCAAGGGGTCTGTCCACTAATATTATAACCTAAGCTAGAATATCTTGGATTCAGTTGCGGATAGGGATATCCCAATTTTGGTTGTGACATCCCATAATAAGGTAAACCAGCTTGTGAATAAATGGTTCTAGATAAAGTTGGTTGTTGTAAACTAGTCGAAGAAGTTAGAGTCTAAGGGCCCAATAATTGACGGTATTGGGTGGAATGACCTGCCTGAGACAATGGAGGTACAACACTTTGAGCTTGTAACATGGGTAAGGATGTATTAACAAGTGGAGTAGATGTGGGTGCAATAGGTTGAACACGTTGATATAATTGAACAACCGTTTGTGGTTGGATGGGTACAGTGGGGTTATAACGACAGATTACTGTCAAAATGGGCGACCATAGCTTCCCCCCAAGCATGAGGAGTATAATAAGATGGAAAATATTATTCTCCAAATGTAGGGAGTCTAGCTGAAATTGTACTGGATGGAATATACCGAGATGAACCAACTTGATATTTCCCTGATGATTTATAATATAAAGGATCAATTCGTTTAGTACGCACTATAGATTTACCAGTTAGAAAACCAGACGATGACATCCATGAATTCCATGGGTTTGAGGATGCAACAGAGAAGGTTCCAGATAAATATTGGTAACCAGGTGGGACGTAAGGGCCACCATATAAATTTGACTTTGGTGAAGTTGTAAACATCGACGAGGTAGCACCCCTTTATACTTTTCGTACTAGAACACTGCCCTATATACCCAAAGGTACATGGATGAGCTCTAATATAATTATGTACGTGGAGTGAGGTATCACACTCGGAATATATCACAGACAAGTTAGCAACAGCTGCTACATTTAACGATACCGGAACACGTCTCTTGCCTAGACCTTCTAAATGTTATCGTTCAAGTTCCAATGTTTTCTTAGGTAAATTGACGTAAATTTTGTGTTGATTTTTTTTAGAAATTTTTCTTTGAGGTTCACCTGGTGGAAATTTCTAGAAATGAAAACTAAAATGATAATAAAAACTTTTCAATTTAGCTTTTTCAATTAAAATCCTAGCTACCAAGGGAAAGAGAAATCAATTTTAGAGAAAACAACAAAGAGCACAAACTAAAATGCATCTTTCCTAGATGGTTCCTATGCAACACACAGACTTGAATATATACACAATGAATGTTTTTCTTTTCAGCTCCTATAATGTTAATGCAAGAAAAGAAGTTATATCCATCAAATCAACAAAAGCAATTTTTTTATTCTTTGAAAAATGAGGATTTTAACAACAATTTCTCTTTGAGAAAAAATGAAGAATGGGACTACAATTTTTCCTACAAGAAACGAGGAATGAAACAACAATTTCCTTTACGAAAACAAATGGATCTAATGTAGAAATAAAATACTTTGAATTTTATTTGCCACTAATAAAGAAAAACACTAAAGAGACACTGAAAAAATTTACTTTTCAAAGGAGGAAGAATTTTGAAATTTTACTGGTCTCTAAGAGGTATCAGACAATTGAGAATACAACAAACAAATGGTTGAGAATGATACAAATGAAAAATTTGAATGGAATTTGGTTGGATAAGGGGGGAATGCAGTTTCTAAGGGGAGATAGTGCATTGCAGTGCACCCCTCAGTGGGAGACAGTGCACAACAGTGCACTGTGTCTTGACCAACAGTGCGTTGGGCACAACAGGGATTGAAAAATCAAGCTACAAAACACAATTATAATGCAACTCTTTCATTCAAATGTCGAATAAATGAAAGTAGATGCTACTGATGAGGATAAGAAGAGGAAAAAACACCAGGAATGAGAGGATACTCCCCAACAGAGTCACCATTTTTTTATGCATAGTTATGATCTACAGATAAATCAAATTCCCCAAGTGTGGTGCTAGGCACTTAGAACAACGAAGGAAAGAATTTACTATCACTTTCTCTAAAATAAGTAGATACAAAAAATTATGAAAGAACCTACTTGTGATCCAAGCACTTCTCCTTCTCCTTTTGTCATTGTTGTTGTCGCTCTCAATCCAACTTAGATCGCCAGATTGATTCGTGCAAAAATAAATGAAGAACATCAAACAACATGAATATACATATATCTACTTATATTACTTAATCAAATAGATTAGATGTGAAATACATATGTCATTCAAGAATCCATTGCATAAGAAATAGAGACATATAGAGACATGTATACGGGAAAATTAACAACAATATTTATTAAATATTAGAAGGGGGTGGTTACAACCAATGATCGATTTGTTGCCACTAGCTCCAGCTTCAACCCAGCCCCATCACATCAAACATCACACCAGCAGAATATTAGTACTTTCACTCTCTCAAATGAGAATCCAAAAAAAATTCTTTACCAAAATTCCTCCTTCCCTAGCACTAGGATCTGTGCTCAATTTATATGGAAACTAATGGTATTTTCTCAATGAATGACATTCTAATAATAGGAAATACATGTTCCAAAGTTTAGAGTTGTTATACGGACACTTGGATTCAAAGTTTGACACATGTGGAATCTTCTAGAAGGCACTGGCCATGTGGAGATTCCCAGAACAATGATAATTCCACTCCCAGGTGAGCAACACACTCTTTAATTTCAAGAAGTGCATTGGAGTGCACCCTTGAATGGAGGATGCTCCATATGCGACGCAATTAGTCCCTTTATAGGTTGCATTGGTGAGTCAATAGGTGATATATCATATACTTAAAAACATGGAAATATCACAATAGAATCCATGAATGAATTGTTCTTCTCTTAGGGCATATAGCAACTGAAATATGAGGGGATGATAGACCCTATTTCATTTTTCTTGGGGATGATATACAGTTTCACCAGGTCATGGGGGATGATGCCCAAATTTACATATAACATATTGCAGAAAATTTTGAATGAGTTTCCAAACCTCTTCATAATTATTCCTTTTATCCATTGCGTTTGTTATCCCATAAGGTTGGATAATAGAAATGGCACAAATAAATGATTTCACATCCTCATCCTTTCTTGAGAGTTCATATAAAACAACATTTTTTTCCCTCTTTTTTAGATGATTTTAGAGTCATAACCCAACTTATTTGATACCCATTTTTACTACTCCTCTTAATATAATATTTGTTCCAAAAAGTATTTAAGATTATAATGAATCTGTTTTACCTTGAAGTGTCTTCCTATTAGGTAATGTCTCCATTTCTTTAGTTCAAGTAGTATTTCCAAAATTTCCTTCTCATAAATAGTTTTATGTAAATAATTTCTTTTTATTGGATGTATTTCAAAAGAAATGGGTCTTACTTGTTTCATTAAAACAAAAAAATTCCAATTCCTGAGGCATCACTTTCCAAAATAACAATTTTTTTGATGTTTGGCGTAGCTAAGACCAATGCTCGGCACATTTCCTCTTTACGATGTTTAAAGGAATTAATTTATTTTGGAGTCCAATAAAGTAAATATTTCTTCAGTAATGTTGTTACCCGTGTTGTTATTATCCAATAATTCTTAACAAAGTTCCGACAACACCCTTTCAACCGGATAAATCCTCGAAGATGGTTTATGGTTGTGGGGATTTTCCATTCCTTAATGGATTTAATTTTGTTAGCGTCTACCTTGACACCCTTGTGAGATACAATATGACCCAAATATTCCACCTCATGTACTCCAAAGAAACAATTGGAGGGTTTTTCATATATTTTTTTCTCCTCCAATAGTTTGAGCACCATGTCAACATGTTGAACATGATCCTTCCAAAACTTTCTATAGATTATTATATCATAAAAAAATACTAGAAAAAATTTTGTAAGGAAGGGTTTGAAAATATAATTCATCAAATATTGAAATGTGGAAGTTGCATTAGGAATTCCAAAAGGAATGACCAAAAATTCATAATGACCCTCATGTTTCAGAGTGTCTTCATTCTCCATTCTAATTTGATCATATATTGAACAAAGATATATCTTGGTGAAGTAAATTGCTCGATGTAATTCATCAAAAAAATCATCAATGATAGGAATGGGAAATTTTTATTTAGTAGTGATCATATTCAGCTTGAGATAATCCAAACACATACATAATTATCCGTCCTTGTTTTGCACCAATACTACTGGAATATAGAAATAACTTTGACTAGGTTGAATTATATCTGCCTATAGCATTTATGCAACCATACCCTCAATTTCACTCTTTTGGGCATATGGATGTTTGTAAGGTCCAATGTTTGGAGTAAAAATTCTTGGAATAAAATGAATAGCATTAACATGATCAAGAATAGGTGGGAGGCCTTTAGGAATATGAAAAAACTTGGAATGATTTTCCAAGAAGTTTTGGAGATATGGAGAAATAGGTGATTTCAATGTTTGAACTGCTAGTGAGCATAATTATGTAATGATGCCCCCTTTTTATTTCTTAATAATTTTTGTCATTACATTAGAGTTTATTATCATTCCAATTTTCCATGTGATACTCCTTAACTCAATTTTATTTTCTTCCCAAAAACATTTCAAGAAAATTCCTTGAAAATTAAAATCTATCGTCGTCAAAGATTGTAACCATTGGACTTCTAGTACAACATCATCAACACTATTTGGAATGGAAAAAATTGGAATATTCAATACATTTTCCCCTATAGTTAGGTTGATATTATTCCGCTTTTCACATAAATTCATAGTTCCTCCTTTTGCAATAATCACATGACACTCTAGTGTTGAATATAGGAAAAAAATCAATTCCATGGCTATATTTGAATGAATAAATTATGGGTGCTACCTGAATCAACCATAACTATTACCTTTTTCTTCTTCATATATCCTTTTATAATGAGATTTTTAGGAGTGGTAATTCCTACCAATGCATTAAAAGATATGATCATATTAATTGTTTCTTTCTCTATGGTTGGCTCCTGTTGTATATCCTCCTCTTTTGAAAGTTTATTGTTCCTTTTCTTCCCCCTCTTCAAAATATATGTAGAATAATTTATTCTCAGCATACTTATGAACTTTAGTGTATTTTCTATCACAACTGTAACAAAGAAATTTTTTCTCTTTTTTCCTCAAATTTTTCTGGTGTCAACCTTACAGGTTGTGGAAGAATAGGAGCAGCAAGACTTCAATTTTTATAGTTGTGAGTGGTATACTTCCATGTTTCCATAATTTTCTTATGAAAACAACTCCAAAAATAGAATAAAAGAGAGATCAATGCCTTATAATTAAGCCACTTCTAGGGGAAAACCTCCTTTACATTACAGAAATGAATAATTCTTGGATCACATAAATGGAAAAACCTCCTTTTTATATATAGGAGTCAATGGGGTCATAATATAATCCTAGTCGACCTAACAATAATAATGTAAGGGCATGAAAATAACAATAGTGGGCTATTATGCGGCACAATAATAACAATATGGGGGCTACAGGTGTACAAAAATAACAATAAGGGGGTTACATTAACAAGAATAAGGGTCTACAATAGTAATAAAGGGACCTAACATGCACCTCTCCTTTAAAAAAAAAATTTCCTAAATGCTTGAGTATCTCTAGATGCTTTTGTTTAAAACTCTTATCCTCCAATGTATAATCTTCATTGGGCAAGTTCTTCCACTTAATGAGATACACTGAAATTGATCGATTTCGTAGCTGTCAAGATCCAGTTTCTGTGACTGCTTCAGGTTCCAATATGATTTTTCCTTCCTCATCAAGTTCTAGAAATATTGTTCGAACTCAAATTTTGTCGCCTATAACCTTCTTTAAGCATGAAACATGGCTCGATGCACTCACGAAGAAGCAGGAAGCTCCAATTTTTATGCCATAGTACTAATATTTTGCAACACCTTGTAAGGACCACATTACTTTGGCGATAATCTATTATCCTTCTTAGCATGATTTAGGGAAAAAATTTTGTATTGTTGTAGTTGTAAAAATAAACATTCTCCTACATTAAAACTTATCTCGTTGCGATGTTGATCTGCCTATTGTTTCATTCGATTTTGTGCCAAATTTTAGTTATCCTTTAAGAGTTGGAGAACTTTTTGTTGATGTTCAATGTGGTCTTCCACTGCTCGAACTTACAATTTTCTCTTAAAGATGATGTGATGAACGGTGGATGTCTCCATAAAGTGCCATAAATGGGGTCATTTTTTCCACAGTATAGAAGCAAGTGTTATACCACCATTCAGCCAGAGGTAACCACTTGATCCGTCGTGTTTGTTTATCTAATATATAAAAAATAAGATATTCTTTCAAGCATTTGTTCACTATCTTAGTTTGACCATCAGATTGACGATGATAAGATGAGCTATGACCTAGTTGAGTACCCAAACAAGAAAATAATTTTGTCCAAAATTTTTGAGTAAAAATAGTATCTCTATCGCTTACCATAATATTTAGGTTTCCATGTAGCTTTTAATTGTTTCCATAATTGTAGTAGCAACTGTACTTTCTTTAAATGGAAGAGATAATGCACAAAAGTGTGCATACTTGGTAAGTCTATCAACTACCACCATGATGACACTCTTTCCTTCGAACTTAGGTAAACCTATGATAAAATCCATTGAAATCGCCTTACAACATTGACTTGGAATGGATAAAGGTTGTAGAAGACCCGGGATCTTAATTGTCTGAAATTTATTTTGCTAGAAAAAAAAAAATTCCGCCAAAAAATTTTGAATGTCAGATTTAAGGCCATCCCAAAAATAAAATTTCTTCTCCCTGTGGTAAGTTTTTAAAAATCCTGAGTGTCCTCCTAAATGAGAAGTGTGCAATTCCAAAACAATATTTTGTTCTAGTTGGGAATTATTACAAAGATATAAGCAATCTTTCAACCATAAGGAATCATTTTTCCAACAAAATGTGTTAGATGTATTAGGATATTGCTGCAACTTTTGTATGAGTGTCCACACTTCTCTGTACCTCTTTGATTAATCCCTTGCTTTAGTTATCCAATATGGTTGGGTAATAGAAATGGCACACAGCAATGCTTCCACCTCTTTATCCTTTCTTGAGAGTGCATCTACAACAATACTTAGCATCCCTTTTTTTGTAGGTTATTTTAAAATCATAAGCCAACATCTTTGTGACCCATTTTTGCTTCTCTTCTGAAGATAGTCTTTATTGAAAAAAGTGTTTAAGACTATCATGATAATTTTTTACCTTGAAGTGTCTTCCAATTAGGTAAGGTTTTCAATTCTTTAGTGCATGTAGTATTTCAAACATTTCCTTCTCATAAATAGCTTTCTGTAAATATTTTCCTTTGATTGGATGACTTTCAAAAGAAATGGGTCTTCCTTCTTGCATTGAAATGACACAAATTCCATTTCCTGGGGCATCATATTCCACAATAAAGGTTTTTGTGAAGTCTAGTGTAGCTAAGACCGGTGCTAGGCACATCGCATATTTAAGATGTTAAAAGGCCTTAGTTTCTTTAGGAGTCCATGAAAATTCATATTTCATTAATAATTTTTTTAGAGGTGCTGGTATTCTCCCATAATCCTTAACAAACTTGTGATAATATCTTGTTAACCCGAGAAATACTCGCAACTGCTTTATTTTTTAGGAGACTTTCCATTCCTTAATGGATTTAATTTTGTTAGGGTCTACCTTAACACCCTCATGAGATACAATATGAACCAGATATTCCACCTCTTCTACTCCAAAGAAACATTTGGAGGTTTTTGCATATAATTTTTCTCCTCCAATAGTTTGAGCACACTGTCAACATGTTGAACATGATCCTTCCAAGACTTGTTGTAGATTAGTATATCATAAAAAAATACTAACACAAATTTTCTAAGGAAGGGTTTGAAAATGGAATTTATCATCTCTTGAAATGTAGATGGTGCATTGGTAAGGCCAAAAGGCATGACCAAAAGTTCATAATAACCCTCATGAGTTCAAAATGTTTGTTTAGGAATATCTTCACTCTTCATTCTAATTTGATGATGTCCTCAAGGAAGATTCAAATTGGTCAAATAAATTGCTCCATGTAATTCATCCAATAATTGATCAATCACATGAATGGGAAATTTATATTTAATAGTGAGATTATTGAGCTCCCTATAATCCAAAAAAATGTGCCCTGATCCATCCTTCTTGTGCACCAATACAACTGGAGCAGAGAAATAAATTTGACTAGGTTGAATTATACCAACCTCTAACATTTCTACAATCATACATTCAATTTCGCTCTTTTGGAAATAAGTATATATGTAAGGCCTGATGTTTGGAGGAACAATTATTGGAATTAAATGAATAACATGATCATGATCAAGAATAGGTGGGAGTCCTTTGGGAGTTTCAAACACCTTGGAATGATTGTCCAAGAATTTTTGAAGATCTGGAGAAAAAGATTATTTTGATGTTGGAACTTCTAGTTGTTGATTAGTGGTTGTCATTGATGTCAACCCAAGAAGCACTAGGGCTACCCCAATCTTGCATGAGACTTTTTACCTACCAAATTACTATATTTTCAGTTAAGGATATCTTTTGTAGTTTCTACTTATCGAGATGTTTCCGTTGATATATGGCATGCCATGTAGCAGCGGAATTCGTAATTTTGAATACTGTAGCGGAAGACTTGTATGCTTGTTGACTTTGATAGCAGAAATAGCTTTAATTATAAAAATACACAAGAGGTATTTATAATAATAATATTTTATTGATAAGATATAACATGATTGAATGATTACAATGAGGTCCCGCTTTTATACCCATGCAGGTACCTTTTCACGAATGGGCATGTCTTTTAGACATGCCTTTTCATTAACCTAATGACTATTTAACATAATCCTAACTGATTATTTAGTAATTACATTTATTCTATCTTATTCTATTAATAACTATATTTATTACTTTAGTTATGAATTAGATTCATAACATTGCCTCCTTCTTCGAAAAGCTTTGTCCTCAAAGCTTAACTTTTCGACACTTCCCTTTACTTGAATTTATCTGCTAAGCATGTCTTAAATCACTAGTATCTTCCTTGTGCTTTTCACATCGTCCTAAATCCATGTTCTCATTTTTTTTCTTCTAATAATAACTTTTTTCCTCTTTTAATTATAAAATAACTTTATGATTAAATAAAGTTAAATTATAACAGTTTTATAAAAGTTTTTTTCTTTTTGGTTTAATTTAATTAATTAATATTTAATTTAATTAATTAAATTAATAATAATTTTTATATACATATATATTATATAGTTAATATATATATATATTATAACTCTTTGTCATGATTTAATTAAATCTAAACCCGTCGACTGTTACACCGTTTTGACAAACCCGTCCATCGAAACAGTGTATTTATCTGCCACAAGGGTATTGACCGGCACAACGTTTGGCTACGTGGCTCACCGTGGCGTTATCTCCACCGCCCACTTGTCACGACATATGCAGTATTTCTGATTTGAGAACCTCTTTGCCACGCATTCTCCAGTAATAATGCTGCTAATATTGATCGTACAATAACCAGATTCCTCGGAACGACAAATAGAAATGAGAATATCCTGCCCACTTGTAATGTAATTCTCCCTGTAAAAATCGCGCTCAACATGGCTGGAGATGCGCAGTGGATGGTCATGAAATGTGAGCAAAATATCACCTCGCATATTACACACGTGAATCCTTCGGTTTGTGGTGTAGCACAAGAAACGATCAAATTTAACCAGATAGTAAGGCTCCACCATTGCTTCCAAATTTGTTGTTACTACTTCAGGGTTGTCACGGGATATAGCAATCAGCTGCATTTTCTATCCAATTTGCTGCACGCATAGTCTATTTTCACCACACAGTGTAGCAAATTGTAGCCCATATTCAGAGTTTAAATACACTGGAATTTTCTCTGACAGTTCTCCATTTTGTTTGGAATAAATTTTGAACATAATTCTGATCATACCCTGTGGGCGAATTTGATCGAAATACAACAGTAGGTACACATTTCCTAGACTTTGAAAATTCCATTCTCTTTTTATTTTGACTCGTATGGTGGATATCTCATTGTATTCTTTCAAATAAAAAAATTTCAACACTCCTTGCTCTCGATTAAAAACCAGGACCCTGCAATTTGGAATATCAAAATCCCAAATACTCACGTTGGCTTCTTCTGGATAAATATCTGTGTATTCGTTACTTTGTCCTGGTTTTTTGTCATTATTTTCAAGAATAATGTGCCGAAACTGACTGTTGGAAACATCTTTGATAATATGCCATTTGACGGGAAAATGGCCGCTCCACTTGTCTTGCTGCCAATAGTCCATATTCCTTTGGAAGTCAACAGGGCCCATCATCTCAGCAACTCCACAGAATTGACCACTTGCATTTATCGAGAAGAATAGAAAGACGGGCATCCACCAGGCTTTTCCTAAGCTTCTCGGTAGGCAGCATCCAATTTTTTGTTCCCATTTGGAGTACTGGCCCAGACACCATTCTCATTAACAGAATTTGCGCTGGAACCATCACAACCATGGAAAGTAGATAGTTCTGCACCCACTGAAGTTGACAACTCTGCCTGAGACATGGGAGTTGCTGAGGAGATGTACTGGACACACGGAGAAACAGCCTGCTGGTAGAAAGGTCCTGTATAAAGGTGTCGAGTGCCATAAAGCTGGGAATCAGCCCTAATAGAAGGAAAAGGTGTCCCAGCCGGTGAATAAGGGCCATATGCCATTTGAGGGGCATATGCATATCCAACATGATATAAAACCGATCCATTTTTACTATATACATCCATTCCACCAGCAGTTCCCATTGTTGGAACAACACCCATTCCATTTGAATTATCTGTAGTTTTAGTATTTAATTGTTGTATTGTTTCAGGAAGCACATTTGCCAATTGGGTTCGGTCAATATTCAGTACCATTATCCTATTTTTACCATTCACTGCAAATTCTTCCAAATCTACACCTGTGTTTTCATCTTGATATATATCAACTTTATCTTCCTCCATATTAAGGTCCGCTTTATATGGATCTTTATCTTGATTGATATCATAATTATCTATTACATCTTCTCCAGCTTCATGTTGTTCCGCTTCTTCACCATCTTGATTGGTAATATTTTTTTTATAGTCATTATTCTTATCAACATTTTCTTCTTCAACTTCTTCACCCTTATCAAGGATTTCTTCATATACCCAACCAGATTTGGAATTTGAGTGGTTTTCTCCTTGATTCTCAACATAGCCTTCATCCAATTTATTTTTATCTGCATCAGCATCATCTTTTTGTGTTTTTTTATTATTACTAGCAATGATATTTCTCGTATAAATTGCACATTTATGTCCTATGAAGTATATGCCTCCACATTTCCAACATTTCCCTTCTTCTTTACTTTTATTACGCATTGGTGGAGGGATATATTTAGTTGAATTTTCCATGGATTTTTTACTTGATTTCCCTTTAGAAAAACTAACTGTTTTATTATTATTACTGCATTTTTCATCCTTTTTATTATGGTCTACTGCAGGATATTTTGCAAGTAACTTCTCAAGCTTTTCTAGCATTTTTCTAATTATTTCAATTCTTTTGGGATCTTGACGTAATGGCACATTATATGGTAAATAATCGTAGGCTTGTAGAATGGCGTTGTGTGCCATTCCTTCAACCTGTCCACAATAAAGCTCCGATACCACTGTAGCAGCGGAATTCGTAATTTTGAATACTGTAGCGGAAGACTTGTATGCTTGTTGACTTTGATAGAAGAAATAGTTTTAATTATAAAAATACACAAGAGGTATTTATAATAATAATATTTTATTGATAAGATATAACATGATTGAATTATTACAATGAGGTCCCACTTTTATACCCCTGCAGGTACCTTTTCACGAATGGGCATGTCTTTTAGACATGCCTTTTCATTAACCTAATGACTATTTAACATAATCCTAACTGATTATTTAGTAATTACATTTATTCTATTTTATTCTATTAATAACTATATTTATTACTTTATTTATGAATTAGATTCATAACATGCCACATAATTCTTCATGGTTTGAGAGATATTCCTATTTGAAGTTAGTAGCCCCAGTTAGTGGGCTAAAACCCCATGGGGTTCTAGAATGACTCTAATAATTGGTTGTGGTCATTGAAAAGTAAATAATTAATAATTTTTAAGCTCCTAAAATATCTCCCACGTTCACTTGTTGAATACCCTCTCAACCTAAGCATTTATATAAATTGTGATCCTCATATCCTCCTCATGGAGGGATTTCGCTATTTGAAAATTTTCATCCTAGAATTTTTGCTATGACTTTTTTTCTATGAAGGTTTAGAACCTAAAATATTTATGAGGTAAATCCTAAATCCCGAGGAAGCTTGTGTAAAAATTTCAGATCATGGTGCACAATATTTTCGGAGATATGATATGTGCAACTTAGGGTTTTTGCGGGATCCTGAACTTCATCTCAAAGAGGTGACCTTGGGAAAATCGTCATAACTCTCTCTCTCTGAGTATTAGATTGAAATTCTATAAAATTTTGTGGATATTGAATGAACTATAGTTTTATGTATATCAATTTCAGAGCCGAATGAGGAAAAATGACATGTGGCACATCGTACAAGTTTGCTCTACGGAACCAATCGATAAATTAGGTCATTGTGAGAGTTTGGGCATAAATTTTTCTTGATGAATCCAAATTTTGTCAGACCTATGGCATTCAAAATAATATTCAGAGGAATACTAAGAGACTAAAAATCACATATTAGGTATTCAAAATAACATAGATACACCATATTCAATATCGAGCTCCTAAAAGGCAAGAAAAATCTAGATCATGTGTTGTCAAGGGCTACAAAGGACCAGACTTTCTAGGGCATCAAAGAAAAGAAAGGTGTAGTAGAGGTAAGCTCCATGTAAGTATATTTTGTATATATATTTTCATCTCTTAATTGCATTAGGTTCTTTGTATTGTATTTGTTTTTTTTTTTTTAGCACTCACATATGCTCTGCAGGATGAGGTAAGTTTTGTTAAATTATCATATCATGGGTATTTCCTTGAGGAATTTTTGAAGGTATTATATATTCATCAAGATAAGACTCAATGCATGATCTAATTTTCTGAAGAGTGAGAAAGGGTAGCATGAAAAGAGCAGCAATCAAGGTGCAGAACAACAGCAAGAAGTTCACCACATGAAGTCTTCACGTGGGTAGCACTGCATATGATTATTGTAAATATATAATTGTACTAAGTCATTATAAAAGAATCATTGTAAAATTTGTACAAGTGTCTATCAGCTAAGAATTGAATAGGCAGTGTCGGGAGGTCTATGATCATCATTTGGTATATTTATCATAGTTGGTGTTATGGTCTATTGTGCCTTCTTCTTATACATCATTCTATATCATTTTAAAGTGGACCATTTTTACTTGTACGGGAGTGCATTCTTCTTTTATTATTCTATAGGGTGGTAGGGTGGTGCCAGACTGGTGCATGAAGTCACAAACAGGTTCAATCCTATGAAAACTTCAAGGTGGTAGGGTGGTGCTAGGATGAGTTGCTATTCATTGGGTGTTGGGGCATCTGTTCAGTAGACTACTGAATGATCTTGGGCGTTGGAGTGTCCATCCAGTGGGAACTAGAGAAGAATTTTTTTCTAGATTCTAGGAAGTTGGAGATTTCTTTTCACTTGAATTTGAATATTAAAGAATTATTAGAAAAGCATTCAAGTGGTTTTTATCCCAAAGGGGGTTTCCACCTTAAAAACGGTGTGCATTTGTGTTCGTTTTGGTTACTACTATAATTGTACAAACACTAATAATAATTCAATATTAACTAATGCTCTGAAAGAATAATAATAATACTAATTGAAAGGAATAATGATTCACCCCCCCCCCCCCCAAGTATTTCCAACAATTGGTATCGGATCTTGGTTCCTTCAATAATAGTTTAACAGCTGGAAGGATGTCATGGAGCTTACCAACAGTGGTGTACCTCTGTTCAATGAAAATAATTATGCACTTTGGAAAGGAAGAATGGAAGTCTATACCTTGGCGCAAGGTTATAAAGTATAGGACAATGTTCTAAATGGATTTACACCAACCACGGGTGAACAAGCTAATAAGAATTCAATAAATGATGCAAAAAAGAATATTATTATTATCAGTGGACTTATTGATTCTGCTTATGCTAAGGTATTGGGTTGTAAAAATTCCAAATATGTATGGGACAAGCTTGAGAATATATATTTAGGTGACTCAAATGTCAAAGAAGAAAAGATTCAAATCTACAGTTCAAAATTTGAGCAACTCATAATGAAAGAAGATGGAAACATTATTTCATACTTCCAACAAATTGATGAAATAATCAACACTCTAGAAGGATTGGGAGAGCCTGTTGACGAGAATACTATTATATGAAAGATTCTTAGAATGTTACTAGGGAGATTCAACCCAAAGGTATCAGTCTTAGAATACAATGCAAATCTGGAAAAACTCAGCAAAGAGGAATTACTTGGAGTCATCATAGCATATGAAATGAGACTTCATGAAGAAGAGGGTACTTCGGATCTAGAAACTGTGTTCGTTGCATCTAAGAAAACCAATAAGGAAAAAAAACCTTCAAAGGAAAAGACATGCACCTGCAATTGTGAAGAAAACGAAGATGATGAAGAAGGTCTTTTAGATGGAGAATATGCTTACTGTACGAGAAAGCTAAAAAATAGTAAGGGAAAATTCAAAGGTAAAGTTCCATTAATATGTTTCTGTTGTGGTGAGGTTGGGAATTTCGCAGCAAAATGTCCGAACATAAGTGATGGAAACTCAAAATGAATGAAAGTATTTAATAAATTCAACAAGCAAGGAAAAAATAAAGGATTCAAAAGGAACTATCTCTCTAAAGAAGATAGCTCATCATCTGATGAAAATAGTGACAGTGAAGAAGAAGCCAATGAGAGAGTATTGTTTATGGCCAAGCACAATAAACAAGAGGTATCAAACAACGAACAAGAAGGGTTGACCATAGAAGAATTTTCTAAGGAGGTAATCAGGATTATAAAAGAGCTCAAGGCCAATAATATCTGTTCCAATACTCTTGAAGAACAAGTTCAAGGTCTCAAAATTGAAGTTGAAGAACACAAATGTATTGAAGAGTCACTTCAAAAGAAGCTGGAAGAAAGAAACCAAGAAAGGGAAGCATTATAAGCTGAATTAGTCTCATTACGTAAGGAAGTGAAGAAGGGAAAATTTTTCCAAAACTATGCCAACAGATCAAGTGCAATGGAAGAACTCATTAACAATCAACGATCTTAGAATGTCAAAATTGGCCTAGGTTACAAAGAAGAAGAAGCAGGACCTTATGCAAAAAAATGCAATAAACCTATGAGATTTGAAATTCATGTAGACCTCATTGGACAAGATTCAAAAGAGTAGCCTTGGAAGACAATTCCTCAACGAAGATTTCCATCCAGGTACCACCATATTTTTCATGGCTATTGTTATTTATGTGGAAAATTTGGTCATAAAGCTGTAGAATGTCGCACGTACCCTAGGAACCAATACAATTCCATGAGATATTTCAAATATGAACCTCCCAGGGCTCAATGAAACATCAATATATTTTAACATTTAAGAAATAATATGTAATTTTACAAATGCTGAAACTTTGGAGACATAGCCAGAGACTCCAGACCAAAAATTCCTCCAGAAGAATCTTCGAAGCTACAGAACAAATGAACATGGAAGGAGAAGAAGACTGATAATTGTGCTCTCAATCTCAAGGCTCAAAACAACAAAGATGTGTGGTATGTTGATAGTGGTTGCTCAACACATATGACTAGAGATAGAAATAAATTTGTATCTCTGAAAGAGAAGAAGGATGGAACCGTATCCTTTGGAAATGATGGATCTTTAAATGTTATAGGATTAGGTACCATCACTCTCGAAAGAAAATATGTTCTAGCCAATAATGTTCTATTGGTTGAAAACATGAATCAAAATCTACTCAATGTTGGACAAATTTGTGATCAAGGAAACACAATGTTATTCAACTCCACAAAATGTGAAATCAGGAAAGGCGGGTATGGTAAAATTGTGTCTACAACAAGTTGAGCTCCAAACAACATATATTTTTTGGATGAAGAAACTAAAGAATGTATAATATACAAAGAAGATGAAATTAGCTAGTTATGGCATATAGGAATGGGTCAGATAAACTTTGACAATCTTGTTAGGATAAGAAAAAAGGAAGCAGTACGAGAAATGTTGAAAATCTCAAAACCTTCTAACACACTATGTGGAGCCTGTCGGCAAGACAAGTAGAAAAAAGTCAAATTTTAAAAAAGAAGAACATTTTGCATCACATCCATTGGAATTGATACATACTGATCTATGTGGTCCTGTGAGAACAAAAGGCTTTGATGGAGAATTATATTTCATGTTAATGATAGATCACCATACCAGGATGATAGCCAACAGTTTCCTAAAGAAAATATATTAAGCATTTGACTGCTTTAAGATCTACAAGGAGTTGGTCAAAAATGAAACTGATTTGAAAATAAAGTGTCTAAGATCAAATAATGGCGGAGAATTTACTTACAAATTATTTTAGCAATACTGTGACGAAAATGGAATAAAAAGACAATGTTCAACAACACAAACACCTCAGAAAAATGAAGTTGTTGAAAGAAAGAACAAAACAATATAGTAAATGGGTAGAACAATGTTGAAGGACTCAAAATTGGATGAACAATTCTGGGTTCAAGTAATTGATACGACAGTATTCATTATCAACTGAAGTCTTCTAAAAAATAGTTGGAACGAGACCCCATATGAATTATGGAAAGGAAAACTGGCTAATGTAAAATATTTCAGAATCTTCTGAAGAAAATGTTATATCAAAAGAGAAGATCAATAGTTGGGTAAGTTTTAATCACGTGTTGACGAAGGTATCTTTGTTGGTTGCTCACACAAAATAAAGACCTATGAATTCTATAGTCTAAGACAAAAAAGATAGTGGATAGCATAAATGTTACATTTGACAAAGATGGTGTTATAAGGAATAATGATGAGGATCTAGAATATTTGAAACTTGAGACAAGGGCTAAAAAAGACACAGAGAAAATTCTAGAACAAGAAGCAACTATCAATGAGGAATAAGTAAATAATGATCATTAAGATATACCGAAAGAAAAAAAATAAGCTCCTCCAAATAGAACAAAATAATGGATTCAAAATAACCATCCATCAAATCAATTCATTGGTGACATAAATGAAGGTCGACAGCTTCGTTTATCACAATAAGCTCACATTGTTTTTCTAGCAACCTTTGAGCCTAGTAATTTTGAGGAAGCCAACTAGAATGAACATTGGCTAGCAGCTATGAATGATGAATTGGATCAAATCTAGAATAATAACACCTGGGAATTAGTTCCACGAACCAAAAGATAAAAATGTAATTGGGACTAAATGGTTTTTCAGAAACAAATTAAATGAATATGGATAGGTTACTAGAAACAACACGAGATTGGCTTGCAAATGCAATGCACAAGTGGAAGGAATTGATTTCGACGAAACATTTGCACTAGTTTCCATAATGGAAGCCATATGAATGTTTCTTGCCTATGCATGTTCAAGAAAAATAAAATTCTACCAAATGGATGTTAAGTCAGTATTTTTGAATGGAGAATTGGAAGAAGAAGTTTACATCGAACAACTTGAAGGGTTTCTACTATCATAAAACGAATATTATGTTTGCAGGTTACAAAAGGCTCTATATGGTCTCAAGCAGGCTCCTAGAGCATGGTATGCTCATCTTGATGGATGTCTATGTCAACAGAGGTTCAAGAAAGGTATTGTTGATAGAAATATTTACGTACAAATAGATAAAGATAATTTAATAATCGTTGAGGTATATGTGGATGATTTAAAATTTGTTAGCAATGATGATCGACTAAGTAAGAACTTTTCTGCAAAGATGCAGAGTGAGTTAGAGATGTCTTTACTTGGTGAGCTGACATACTTCTTAGGGATTTAAATATCTAAGCAAGAGAAAGGAATATTTATATGTCAAGCCAAGTATATCAAGGAAATGCTCAAGAATTTCAAAATGGAATATTGCAAATCCATCCTTACTTCGATGGTAACATGTTGAAAATTGAGCATAAATGACTCATGTAAGGATGTGGATCAGAGGTTGTACCAATATATGGTTGGTAGTATTCTATATGTAACAGCCTCCCGGCTAGATGTTATGCAAGCAGTTAGACAAGTAGTAAGATTCCAAGCAACACCAAAAGAATCACATATTATTGCCATCAAAATAATTCTTTGATATCTAAAGGGCACAACAAAATATGGCTTGTGGTATCCCAAGGGTAACAATATCATTATGCAACCTTTACAGATGCAGATTGGGCAGGAAGCGTTGATGATCGTAAGAGTACTAGTTGAGCAGCATTTTATCTAGGTGGTTGTCTCATATCGTGGTTGAACAAAAATAAAACCTCAATATCTTTATCTACAGCGGAAGAAGAATACATTGCAGTGACAAATTTTTCTACTCAAGTTCTTTGGATGAAACAAAATTTGCAAGCTCTTCAAGTACAATTTAGTGAGCCTATTCCTATATTTTTTGATAACACCAGTGCCATAAACATCTCCAAGAATCTTTTCATGCATTCAAAAACAAAACAAAGTCTGACGAAATATCATTTTATTAGAGAACAAGTCACTGAAAATAATATCAAACTTGAATATGTTGGTACAAAAGAAAAAATCGTTGATATATTTACTAAACCTTTAGCTCATGAAGCCTTTGAATATCTTCACCAGAATCTTGGGATTCTCCCAAGTTCTCATTTTATTTTCCTTATTCATAAAATAAATGGAGAGTGGAAGTGTTTACAAGTCTGTAGGATGGTTGTGTCTCAGGGGGAGTTACCCTTTGCCATTGATTTCAAATGGGGAGAGAATTTTGTAGGAAGAGGTCTCATAATCACAGGGGGAGTTCTCGTGTTGCCATCAATTCCAAAGGGGGATATTTTTTATCAGTGGTTTTCATTGATGTCAAACCAAGCAGCACTAGGGGCTACCCCGATCTTGCATGAGAATTTTGAACTACCAAATTAATATATTCTGAGTCAAGGATATTTTTATGGTTTCCACTTGTCGCGATGTCAACGTTGATATATGGCACGCCACATAATTCTTCACGGTTTGAGAGATATTCATGTTTCAAGTTAGTAACACCAGTTAGTGGGCTAAAACCCCATGGGGTTGTGGCATGACTCTAATCACTAGTTGTGGTCATTTAAAATTAAATAATTAACAATTTTTAAGCTCCTAAAATCCCTCCTGCATTCAATTTTTGAAGACCCTCTCAACCTAATCATTTATATAAATTGTGATATTCATATCCTCCTCATGTAGGGATTTAACTACCTGAAATAGGTCATCATCGTATTTTCGCTATAAATTTTTTTCTACAAAGGTTCATATGCTGAAATTTTTATGAGACAAATCAGAAATCTTAAGGAAGCTCGTGTAAAAATTTTAGATGATGGTACGAAATATTTTCGGAGATATGATCTGTGGAAGTTAGGGTTTTTGCAAGCTCCTAAACTTCATATCAAAGAGGTGACCTTGGGAAAGTCCTCATAACTCTCTCTCTAAGTATTGGATTGGAATTCTTTAAAAAACGATGGATAGCGCACGGACTGTAGTTTTCGGTAAATCATATTCAAATCTGAATGAGGAAACAATGACACGTGGCATATCGTACAAGTTATCTCTACTAAACCACTCCATAATTAGGTAATTGTGAGAGACTAGGCATAAATTTGTCTTGAAGATCCAAATTTGGTCAGAACTCTCACATTGGAAAGAAGACTCAGAGAACTACTACAGGACCAAAAATCAGATATTGGCGATATAAAATAACAAAGATACAAAAGATTCAATAATGAGCTCCTAGAAGGCAAGAAAAAGTTAGATCATGTGTTTTCAAGGGCTCTAAAGGACCAAGCTTTTTAGGGCAAGAAAGAAAAGCAAGGTGCAACAGAGGTAAGATCTAGATATGTAGATTCTTTATATGAATTTTCATCTCTTAATTGCATTAGGTTCTTTGTAATCTAATTTTTTTTCTTAGCACGGACATATGCTCTGCAGGATGAGGTAATTTTTGCTATTATCATGTCATGCGTATTTCCTTGAAGATTTTTTGCAGGTATTATATATTCATCAAGATAAGACTCAATGCATGATCTAATGTTTTGAAGAGTAAGAAAGGGTAGCATGACAAGAGCATCAATCAAGGTGTAGAACAATAGTAAGAAGTTCACCGCATGAATTCTTCACGTGGGTAGCACTGCATACAGTCATTGTAAAGTTGTCTTTTTACTAAGTCATTGTAAAAGAATAATTGTAAAATTTGTAGAAGTGTATCTACCAAGAATTGAAGAGGCAATGTCAGGAGATCTAGGATCATCATTATGTATTTGTGTCGTAGTTGCAGTTATGGTCTAGTGTGTCTTCTTCTTCTACATCATTCTATATCATTGTGAAGTGGACCATTTTCCCTGGTATGAGATTCCATTTTTATTTTATTCTTCTATAGGTTGGTAGGGTGGTGCTAGGCTAGTGCATGAAGTCACCAACAGGTTCAAGCTTGTGAGAACTTCAAGGTGGTAGGGTGGTGCTAGGGTTACTGGGAATCCATTCAATTGAAAACTAAAGAATATTAGGCATTGGAGCGTCCATCCAGTGGGAGCTGGCGAAGAATTATTTTCTAGATTGTCGGAATTCGGATCTTTCCTTCCAATTGGAGTTGAATATTAAAGAATTATTAGAAAAGAATTCATGTGGTTTTTGTCCCGAGGGGGTTCCACCTTAAAAACTGTGTGCATTTTTGTTCTTTTTATTTACTGCTATCATTGTACAAAAATGATAATAATTGAATATTAACTAATGCTTTCAAATATTATTAATAATACTAATTGAAAGGAATATTGATTCACCCCCCGTCTTAGTATTTCCAACACTAGTGAGCATAATTGTGCAATTACACCTTGTGGTTATTTCTTCATAACATTTTTAATGACATTAGAACTTATTATATTTCCTGGATTCCCTAAGATACCTCGTAATTTGACTTACTTTCCTTCCGAAAAAAATTCAAAAAAAGTTCTTGAAATTTAAAAGCTACCATCCCCAAAGATTGTAACCCTTCTACTCATAGAACAACATCAGCACCTCCCATTGGAATGGAAAGCATTGGAGTATTCAATAAATATTCCCCCATGGTTAGCTTGATATTATGGCATTTTCCAGAGGAATTTATATTTCCTCCATTTGAAACCATCACTTGAAATTTTGGTACTCAGTATAGTAAGCAATTCAATTCCTTGGCTATCTTACAATGAATAAAATTATGGGTACTACCCGAATCAATCAACGTTATTACACTCTTCTTCTTGATACGTCCTTCTATCTTGAGAGTTTTAGGAGTGGAAATTCTTTCCAATGCATTACATGATATGGTCTGACTCATTTCTTCTTTCTCTAGGGTTATTTCCTCATGTATATCATGTTCTTTTGAAGTTTCTTGTTCATTTTCTTCCTCCTCTTCAGATTTTATGTAAAACAACTTCTTCTCAACACACTTATGACCTTTCGCATATTTTCTATCACAATTGTAGCAAAGTCATTTCGCTCTTTTTTCTTATAATTATTGTGGCATCCACCTTGTAGGTTGTCTAAATCTATGAGTAGAAACACTTCCATATTTATAGATGTTAGTGGTAGGATTCCTTGTCGCCATAATTTTACATTCAATTTTTCTTGCCAACCTGACTGCCTCCTCTAATGAATCAGGTTCCCAATGGCGAACCTCATGTTGGATGTTATCCTTCAAATTCCATCTGAAGACACCAATCATGTGTTCCTCTTGAATTTCATTTACCCTTATATTAAATTTTTGGAAGTCCTCAATGTTCTCCACCACTGAGCCCTTTTGTTTGAGATTTATCAATTAGCTAAAGGTGGTATTTCTATTTGTATCATCATAATGTGCTATCATTTCCTCCATAAAAATTTACCAAGTGACAATTTTTTACGGGACCAAATCCATCAATACCATAGAAATGTATTTTGTTCTAAATATAAAGTTGCAATGCATACCTTTTTCATGTTTTGAAAATTGTTAAGATCAAAATATTTCTCCATATGTAGCATCCATGTTATGATATCCTTGCCATCAAAATTCCTAATATTGATCTTTGGAATATGGTGGGTCTTCCATCTAACATTTGAGTTGATGAAATCACAATAAAAAATTATTTTTTATCATCATGAGTTTCCTTTACTATATTTTTTCCATTAGGAATCATTTCTTGTATCAACTTTTTCAAGCCTTCCATGTCTTATTTTATATCACTGTTCATGTCTTCCATTTTTTCTTCCATGTCTTCCATGTAATTCTTCAAACCATCCATCTTAGCTTTCATGACTTTCTTCAAAACTTCCATTTCATTTTTTGTTTCTCTTTGAGAGAGTGAAATTTGGTGCACTTGCTCTTGTAATTTTGATATATCATGTTGCACTTCTTCCTCTTCATGAGCCATAATAGAGTACTCTTAGGGTTTAATTGGTGTTGAATTAATTTTAGGATGCATTATAGAACCTAGTAATAATATCTATGATTGATATGCCCTTGGAATCACTTCAAAATGATTTTTGAAATAAGACTCATTCAATTAAAAAAAAAATAACACACTTTTTTCTTTCTTTTGAGGAGCTCGATATTGAAATTGAATTATCTCTGTGATTTTTTATTTTCAATATCTGAAATTTGGTCCTGTAGTAGCCCTTTGAATCTTCTTTCGAATGCCATAGGTCTAACCTTATTTGGATGCTTCAAGACAAAGTTATGCCCAATCTCCCACAATGACCTTATTATGGACTGGTTCAGTAGAGAAAAGTTGTACGGTGTGCCACATGTCACTGTTTCCTCCTTTGGCTCTAACATTGATATAAAGAAAACTACATTCTATGTATGTTTGGCCACTTTTTACATAATTCCAATTTGATGCTCAGAGAGATTTATGTTGATTTTCCCATCTTCACCTATTTTAGATGAAATTTGGGAGCCTAAACAAACCCTAACTTCCATAGATCATTTCTCCGAAAATGTTACAAACCAAGATCTGAAATTTTTAAATGAAGTTCCTCAAGATTTTGGCTTCTTATGGTAAAATTTTTAGCTTGTGAACCATTGTAGAAAAAAATTTATATCGAAAATTCCACAATGAATCATTTTGTAATATTCCCAAATTTTCACATCATATTTGGAATATTAGAGTCCTTGATTTTCTTAATAAATTAACTAAATAAAAGGTTGGAGGAACCCACAAACCTCAAAGATGAATAAAATCCACTTTTAATGTGTGAATTTGGATATTCTAGATCTAGATCTAAAACATGGTGTAGTGGAGTAGCTTCATTAATGGAGACAATGTCTCATTTGTGAGATAGATTATGGAGGATGAAACAGTCAAATAAGATCATGAATATTAAATATAAAATCATAAGGATCTCTGATAAGGTCAACTGAGATAATAATGCATTCAAAGAAGATCATAAGGCACTTATGATAAGATAGTGGAGGAAGTGATGCATTTAATGCATGCATGATGGAGAGGGTGATCACCCCATGTGAACATGATGGAGGACATGGATCAACACCGTAGTCAAACATGGATAATTTTTCCACATGTACAGTGTAGATTTGGAGTGGGCCTAGGCTATGGAAGGCTTATGCATATAACGAGGGTGAAGGCACAAAGGGAAGGCATGATTTGGATTACTCTTTTCTTGATCTGTTTATATCTAGATTTGTCTTAGGACATTTCTATGCAAGCTTGGGTTGTTTAGCAGAGTTTGCAGTGTTTTTTAGAATAGTGTGTTCCCGAGCAGGAATCCTACCTGTTTATTTGAGTAGCTCTGGAAATAGGATTGTTCTTCAATCCTTATCAGGCATTGGTGCCATCTTCAAGAGGTTTTTTCTAGCATTCAACTAGGAAATCAATGGAGGATTTATGCTACCACTTTGTTCTTCAGATCCAGCCTTAAAAGAGCATCAAATCTATATCCAGCATTTAGGCCATTAGGTTTTACCTCCATGCAGCAACAGTCCCTTCAAGGATTGCACAGTCTAGTCCTATAGATCTATTGGAGGAAGGAATTTTCCAATATTTTAGCTGGAAATCGTGTGAGGGATAACCTCCTCACATTTAATCTATTGTTTCCATCACTCAAGATTTGATTTGAGACACCTAGCAGCAGGCTAAGGAGCCTCCCTCTCTGACATTGCAGTTTTCTGAAGCTATTGTTCATCCAGTAACTATTTTCGGTGGAGAATATTAGAAAATATAGATCTTGAGCTTTCAACCCAAGGATCTAGAGAAGGGATCAACCCTTCTTGCATATATTTGATTGTACATCATGCCAGCCATCATATTACCAGATCGAGCTTCATATCTGAATTCCGAGTAGCATATATGTGAAGCCCTAAGAGGAATTTTTTCTTAGACTTACAGATCTGAGAAACCCGTCCTAGGTTATCTTGGGAATCCATCATAGAATCCAGATCTAGAATTTTAGCATAATCGGAGCTCCCATTCTACCTAGATCTGACTTTCTAACTTTCAGGAAGTTGTAGTCCCTACAGTTGCAGCAGGGACAATGCAGTTTACCTTCCACCAGAGTAGAAGTTACGCAGTCCCTCTTAGGATATCATTTCAGGGTCATTCTAGGCTACTCTTGTGGCTTGAGTGTCTCATATTTTGAGCAGTGTTGTACTTGAATTTTGCACCTCCAAATTAATAAAATGGCTCAGCTATTTCTGTGCATTCTGATGTGTATATAGAATTTTTTTTTTCTGTAGTTCTTATATTGTGTTTCAGTATTATTGCATTCTCCCTTTTGGGATATTACAGTGGTATCAGAGCATGATCTTTGGCTCAGTTTGTGGACACTTCATCTTTTACATCAAAAGAAGAAGTAGATAGATGAGATCTATCATGGAGGATGAAAATTCTGCCACTCCTTTCTTTAGATCCATGCAAGATCTCTACAAGGAGGTCAATCAAATGAAGAAGGAAATGGAGAAAGAACATCCAAGAAGAATAATTGATGAGGAAGGTCCAAGCACTTCCTATCAGTAAAGAAGAAAACTGGAGAATCATAGATCTCCTCATAAATATACTATACCAACTTTTTCTGAAGAAGGTGAGAGGTATAGAAATGAAGGAAGGAATGAACCTGAGACTCATGAGACTCTCAGTATATATCTTGAAGAGTACAAAGCACAATATAAAGCATTCAAGGAGAAGCTAACTCTCCAACAATTCTTCAAAATCAAATAACAAAGAGGATCATATAGCAGCAGTAGAAGAAAGAGGCATAATAGATTCTATTTGCCTACATTTGATGGATCTTCCTCAAGCATTGTTAAGGCTTCGAGGAGAGAGTTATATGCATTTTTTAGGCTATATCATGTAGCTTAAGGAGAGGCTGTTCAAATTGTAGCACTTCATCTTTTAGGTGAAGCTAATCATTGGTGGTTTAGTCACATGGAGCATGCAAGGGTGACTAAATATTCAGATTTCCTTCACAAGTTGAGGAAGAATTTTTATGTGAGAAAACTAGAAATGTGTCACAAAGGGACATTTCCTAAGGAAGCAAAGGAGGATGTCAATATTGTCACAACCAACTGCAAAAGTACTTGCATCCGGAGAAGAGACACTTGCAACCTTGCAAGATAGTCTTCAGCTCTTGACACATAGAGTACCATGCATGATTCAGGGGATGCATGAGGAAGAAGAGGAGGTTTCCAGCGCTGGTATACTTGGAGAATACCAACCATCATTCTTACTAGCAGTTGGAGACACTATTGTCCCAGTTGGAGGAACTCTTGTTTTCTGGGAAGAGGTTCCCATACATCAGTTGATCGAAGGTATGCATGAACTTTCATCACCTATTATTTCAATAAATCCCATTGAAACTTATGGGACCATGCCATTAGGGCCAATGCATAACCAAGGGTTAGAACAAAATTTTGATTTGAAGCTACAACATATCACAGCGTAGAGGACCGTTGATCTAATTAAGGAGGAGATGAAGAGCTATCCTAGTTCATCATTGTTGAGCTACATTCAACCCTTTCAATTGAAGTGTAGAGTTTTAGAAAATGGGATGAGTATGATCCTATGTACAATGACTGATTATGAGGTCAGTATTGTGCCTTGCTTTGAGGCAGCATATGTATTTCCATGCAATTATAGCGTTGTCACTTAGTAGATGTCAAAATGAAGAGGCCCCATCATTCTTGGAGCATTATGAAGGTAGCTTCATTCATAAAGAAAATAAGGTAAAGATGGTAGATGGTAGACATCTTGAGATCAAAAATATTTTCTCCTTTCTAGATGACCCTTTCTCAATAAGCATCTCATAGCTCAAAGAGAAACTTCTACCTACAGCAGATCCAACACCTATTTAGTTTTGGAGGGCCTTTGGTGAAAATATAATCTCCTTGATAGATCTCATTAGTGGTGCGCTTCAACATCTCATGAAGTGCGAAGTTCTTCATCAGTTTTGGGAAGATGGTATTCTACAAAGGGAGGATACCATGATTTTGCAGCACATCATTCATTCTCCACATTGGGATGAGTGGGTGAGAATGATAAGCAAGGGGTCGCATAACCACTTACAAATATATGACATGGGCTAGCAAGCTTGGTTACGTTGGCTGCTTTTGGGAGGTCTTTGTCACTACCCAAAGGCTCCTATTCCTTTGATCCATGCCTTGAAAAACACTTATGAAATGAAGAAGGAGGCATGGATGTGCTGGGTTCTTTTGGGTGAGAATGGTTATCACTCAATAACTCATATTTTTGTGATTCATGCCTTGTGTATCAATGATAAAATGTAGCGAAAAAAGACATGTTCATTTTTGTTTCCCGAGAGAGTTTGGCCACCACATGACATCTCCCATGTCTATGTGTTTTGTATTGGGAAAAGCTTGGCATGATGCTCTCATGATGTGCATTGATGGTGTTTACTTGTATCGGGCTAATGTGACATTCGATATGTAAATTATTATTATTTTTCTCCATGATGCACATGAGGAAGAGAGGAAGCAACAAGATCTCTTGTTGCTTTGGTTACTTTTGGGGGAGTTTGGCTTGTCCATCTTACATGGAGGAGATGGAGGATGGAAGAAAAGGGCTTTACTCCGGTGATTACTATTAGGATAATATGGTTTGACATCTTTGTATACCCATATAACTCCTTTCCTTCTTATTTTGCATAACTTTGGAATGATGCTTGGATCCAACAAGGCCAATAGGGCTAAAAATGAAGGCACATGAATGCTCAATTTACTTTGTGAAACATGGGATGAGGAAATGATTTGTGAGATGGAACTTTTCCTTTGTGGAAAGAACCACTTTATTTTATGTATCTCATGTATTGATGATGATGTTGGACATCATATGGTTGTCACTTGGTACTTCATGGTGAGAGGAGGGTGTCTAACTATATAGTTGGAGGTCATTCTATGTTCTCTTGAGAGAAAACTTTGGAACCAAACATGCATAACACATTGTAGAAAATGGAGGAAGCCTTCCTTATGTGGATTCCATTTGGAGGGGAATAGATGGCTTTGCATCTATGTTTGGAGTTGCTTGAGGACAAGTAACATTTTGCTAGGGGGGACTATAATATTCCCGAATTTTCACATCATATTTGACATATTAGAGTCCTTGATTTTCTTAATAAATTAAGTAAATAAAAGGGTGGAGGGACCCACAAACCTCAAAGATTAATAAAATCCACTTTTAATGTGCGAATGTGGATATTCTAGATCTAGATCTAAAACATGGAGTAGTGGAGCAACTTCATTAATGGAGACCATGTCTCATTTTTGAGATATATTATGGAGGATAAAACAGTCAAATAAGATAGTTAATATTAAATATAAAATCATAAGGATCTTTGATAAGGTCAACTGAGATCATAATGCATTCAAAGAAGATCATAAGGCACTTATGATAATATTGTGGAGGAAGTGATGCATTTAATGCATGCATGATGGAGAGGGTGATCACCCCATGTGAACATGATGGAGGACATGGATCAACAGCACAGTCAAACATGGAGACTTTTTCCACATGTATAGCGCAAATTTGGAGTGGGCCTAGGTTATGGAAGGCCTATGCATATAATGAGGGTCAAGGCACAAAGGGAAGGCATGATTTGGATTATTCATTTCTTGATTGTTTAGATCTATATTTGTCTTAGGACATTTATATGCAAGCTTGGGTTGTTTAGCAGATTTTGTAGTGTTGTTTAGCTCAGGGTGTTCTCGAGTGGGAATCCTACCTCTTTCTTTTAGTGGCTCTGGAAAGAGGATTGTTCTTCATTACTTATAAGGACTTGGTGTCATCTTCAGGAGGTTTTTTCCAGCATTCAACTAGGAAACCAGTGGAGGATTCATCCTACCACTTTGTTTTTCATATCCAACCTTTCACGAGCATTAGATCTATATCTGACATTCAGGCCATTGGGTTTTACCTCCATGCAGCAATAGTCCCTTCAAGGATTGCGCAGTCCAGTCTTGTAGATCTATTGGAGGAAGGAATTTTCCAATATTTCAGCTGTAAATCCTGTGAGGGATAACCTCCTCACGTTGGATCTATTGTTTCCATTACTCAAGAGCTGATTTGACACACCTAGCAGTAGGTTAAGGAGGCTCCCTCTCTAACAGCGCATTTTTCTAAATTTGTTGTTCATTGAGAAATTATTTTCAGTGGAGGATATTGGAGGATCTAGATCTTGAGCTTTTAGCCCAAGGATCTAGAAAAGGGATCAACCCTTCTTGCATAGATCTAATTGTACATCATTGCAACCATCATATTATCAGATCTAGCTTTAGATCTACATTCCCAATAGCATATATGTGAATCCCTAAGAGGAAGGTTGTCCCCGACTTATAGATCTGAGAAAACCCTCCTGGGTTATCTTGGGAATCCATCATAGAGCCCAGATCTACAATTTCAGCATCATCAGAGCTCCCATTCTTCCTAGATCTGACTTTATATATTTCAAGTAGTTGTAGTCCCTATAGTTGTAGCAGGGACAACGTAGTTTACCTTCCAGCAGAGCAGCAGTTACGCTGTCCCTCTTGGGTTGTCATTGCAGGGTCATTCTAGGCTACTCTTGTGGCTTGAGTGTCTCATATTTTGAGCATTATTGTATTTTCTTTTTGCAACACCATATTAATAAAATGTCTCAGCTATTTCTATGCATTCTGATGTGTATATAGATTTATTGTTTTCTTTGCTGTAGTTCTTATATTGTTTTTTAGTATTACTGGATTCTCCTTTTTGGGATATTACATGTTTGAAGCATCAAAATTGTAGAATCCAAAGCTTTGATACCAAATGTTATGAAACCAAATCAAAAAATAGAAGAAAATAGAGATCAACGCCTTATAATTCAGCCACTTCCACTGGGAAAACTCCTTTACATTACATAAATGAAAAATTCTTGGATTATACAAATGACAAAACCTCCTTCTATATATAGGAGTCCATGGGGTCACAATATAATCCTAGTCGACCTGACAATAATAATTTAAGGTCACAATAATCACAATATGGGGGTTAGATGGGTACAACAATAACAACAAGAGGACTACACTATTAGTATAAGGACCTAAAAATTTTTATTTCAACTTCCCTTGCCACCCTGAAGGCCTTCTTCAATGAATCAGGTTCCCAAAGTTGAGCGTCAAGTTGGATTTTATCTTTTAAAGTCCCTATGAAGACATCAATTCTATGGTCCTTTGAATATCGATTACCCTAATACTAATTTTTTGAGGTCCTCAATGTGCTTCGACATCGAACCCTTTTGCTTGATATTTATTAGTTGGATAAAGTAGGTGTTGTTATTTTTATATTCATAATGTGCTATCATTTCCTCCGTAATAGTTGACTAGGTGACAAGTCCTTCACTAGAGAAAATCAATCTATACTATACAAATTGATTGTGTTCTAAATATAAATGTGCAATACTTACATTTTTTTAGGGTGTCGCATCCTATAAATAAAAAAATTTCTCCATCTATAGTATCCATGTTATCTAATCCTTTCCATCCAACCTCCTCATATCTATATTTGGAAAGTGGTGGTTCTTAAACCACGCATTGGAGTCTCTAAAATCACAATTCATATTCCTTTGGTCCTTATTCTTGATTTTCATGGATTACCTTGTCACCATTTGTAAGCCTTTATAGTAGCAGCTCTGTCATCCCTTTTTTCAACCCTTCCATGCCCGATTTCAAAACATTCATGTCATCTTTTATTTCTAATTTTAACTCATCCATGTAATCTTTCAATTTTCCCTTAATTTTTATATATCATGTTTCAATTATTCCTCTTCATGCATTATATTAGAGCTTTATGAGGGCTTAATGAGAGTATAATTCTTTTGTTTTGGAGGTATTTTAGAAACAAATAGTAACATATATGCTTCAATATGCCTTTCGGGTCACTTGAAACAAATTTTTAACACCAATATCAAGCATCTTTTTTGAAATACACACATATTTATTTTCTTTACAAGCTTCATGTTGAAACATTTGTAAATATGTAATTTCGAATCTCTATGTTTTTCAATTCCATCCTTTGGTATCCATCTAAGTATTCTTTCGAATGCAACAATTTAGATGAAAATTGGATTCTTCAATATAATGTTATGGCCAATATCCCACGATCACCTAATTATGGACTAGTTCAGTAGATCAAACTTGTATGGAGTGCCATGTATCCTGGTTTTGAATTTCAACCTCAAAATTTCTACATGAGAAACTAAAGTTGGTTCTATTTTTTTAAGTTTTACGAAATTCATATCGGATGCTTGAAGAAAAAGTTATGACTAGTTTCCCTTGGTTAATTTTTTAGGACTGAATCATGGAGGATGCAAAAACCCTAACTTCTTTGGCCCATAGCACTGAAAACATAGCCAATCGGGATCTAAAATTAGTACATGTATTTCACCAAGGTTTCAGATCCATGTGGTTGAAATTTTAGCCTCTGAAACATCGTAGAAAAACTAGAAAAAAAATCCAAGATAACATGTTTGAAGCAGTGAAACCCTAGAACCCAAATCTTTGATACCAAATGTTATTCAACAAGCTCACAAAATATAAGAAAATATATGTGAACAACTTAAAAATTATCCTCTTTTAGGGGAAAACCTCCTTTACATTACATAAGTTCAAAATTCTTGGATAATTTAAATTATAAGACCTCCTTGGTGCATATAGGGGTCTTAGGGGTCAAAATATAATTAGAGCATACATATCAATAGTAATGTAAGGGAACAACAATAACAGTAGTGGCCTTTAATGGGTCACAACAATAAAAATATGGGGGATAAATGGGCACAAAATAACAATAGGGGCCACACTAACAATAAAAATAAGGGGGGCATAATAATATTATAGGGACCTAACAGTTCCCACGTAAATCTATATCAAGTTTTTAATCTTAAGTATCATGAGCAATGCCAGAAAATTTCAATTTCCTTGATCGATTTTAGTGAAGAAGCCCAGGAATTAGAAAAATTATACAAATTCTACCCATGTATTTCCAAACATGATGTCTCAAACCAACACAATCAACCTCTTCATCTTTTAAGTAACTTCTAGGAATTAAGGGTCAAGAATGACACCTTAAAGGACCATAAAAGACCTCTCGAGGGGATATCTAGCCCTCAAGTGTGGATATATGCATTGATAGGATATTTTGAGCACTATGTATGGATCTTGTGTCCTTGAAAATCATCAAGAAAGGAAATATAATCTTTAGTTCCTATGATTCTAAGAATCTAGGGTGATCAATGACATGTTAAAACACCAAAAGGGAAATTTCTAAGAAATCCTTGGTCTCTCGATGGGGATAGTAAGCAATATGAAATTTTGAAAATTAAGTATGAGTCTTCATAAAGTGGATATGATTAAGTAAATTAACCCAAGATTTGGGTGGTAAAGGAACCTTATAAGCTTAAAGGGAAAATAATGACATTTTAAACCACCATAAGTAACCTATTGAGGGAATCCTTTACGTTCAAAGTAGTGTATAGGTGCAATTAGAATGTTTGAGCAATATGTATTTCTTAGGGTCCTACACATATCTATGGGGAAACATGAATATTATACCCCAAGGTAATATTTATTAAATCTATATATAAGAAGGATTTCATGAATAAACATATGTGGCCTTTCTAGGTTATCAATAGTGTGTCATTCAAGATGTTAGTTCCAATAAGTGGTTTTAAGTACTACATATGTGTCTCATGGTTGGGAATTGGTATATCAGAGAAATAAATATCATAGATCACAAACAAATTCAAAGAATCTAGATGCATGAACAAAATATGAAAGCCCCACATTACCTATCGAAGATATCCTTTGCTACCAAGAAAATATTTCAGTTCCTTTATAGGGTTTTGACCATTAGGTAAATGTCTAAAGGCCTTGATATGGTTGATGTGGGAAAACCTAAGACATAGCTAAAGTATAAATCTTATAGTAATCTATGCCAAACACGATTCCAAAAACATCACACTCAACCTATAAATGCCTTTTATAGCTTTAAAGGCTTAAGGGTTATGGATAGTACTCAACAAGATGATAGATAACTTAATGAGAGAACCCTTAGGCTTAAAGCAAGGATAGACACACTATAAGGAGAAGTTCAACGGTCAGTAGGCATCCTGGATTATTGGACATGATCAACTTTGTATGATCAAGGTTTAGTTCTTGAAGGGATATTCTAGGAACCTGGATTCATTAATGACAATTTGACCAACCAAGAAGTACCTTCCTAAGGTATCGTTGGTTTGTAAATTGGGATAGTGAACATTATTTATTTTTGAATATTTATTAAAATTCACCAAAACCTAGATATGTTTATGGGAAATATAAAAATAGGTACGTCGTAAAGGAATCTTATGTAATTTTGTATCCAACAATGACACTTGAACCAACATAAACCACTTAATGAGGGAGTCCTTTGTCTCTAGCTAGGTATGTATGTATGAATAACATTTTTCAGCACTATTTTTGGGTCTATTGACTTTGGAAATGTGTATGGAATTAAAAATAAATGTTAATCCATAAAGGAATAGTATTCCCATCGAAAGCCAATAAATATTCATAAAGCAACAAAATATTACCTCCTAAGGGTATCAGTGACATGTTATTTTGGATATCAATTTCATTGGATTGTTTTGAGTAATAGATATGCATCGTAAGACTCTAGAAATGATATAGTGAAGAAAAAAATTACTTATGTCCTTTACAAGTCTTTAAATAATATTCAATCATGAACAAATTTCTTGAAGCATCATACAGTACTTATAGAAAGTATTGTTGTCCTCTTATAAATTTTTTAGTTTCCTCACATGATATTTCTCATTAGGTATAGATTTGAGTCTCTTCATATACAAACAAAATATTCATCAATCTTAGCTTTAAACTTTATAATAATATTTCTCTCTTTTGTATCTTCTTCAACATCCTCTATAAAAATACATGGTTGCATATATTTTTATGATTTTATTGTAATTAAAAACAATATTTTATTTTATTTATCCTTTTCAATCTAATGAAAATTTGAAACAAACATAAATGATGAAGAAAATATTTGAGGAAATATAAACCATTTGAAAATGCCATCGAGGGAAGAAAAAATTCAAGGTGATAGATCTTGTTGTCGACCCTAGAGATAGCTTTAAGTTGTGAAAGACCAGTGCCTAGGACATCTTATACAGCAAGAAGCATATGATATAACACGGTAAGTTAATAGGAAAGGCTCTCATGCTATCTCTTGTAAAAAAGAAGGTTAATTTGAATGGGACCAAAGCTTTTAGAAAATGGACATAGGGAAAGCAATACTGCAGAGGAAAGGTGTGGAACTCTAATACAAATACGTTAGACAATTCAAAGTCAGCTTACTGTAAATAGGGCCGGTTCAAAAATACCTCACAGAAATAAATGATCGGAAGGTCTTTACTGCGTGTGAAATATGTAAGATAATACTAACTGTCATTGAGCTGATATCCAGGAACACATATTAACATGTAATGGGCTTACCAATTTAAGAATCCATACATAACAATAGCATTGTAAAAATAGCATCCCAAAGAAGATAATATAGCAGAAGTATGGTTGAAGTGGAAAGTGAAACAGTATATCATGCTTGAGCCATATTTAAAGCGCTTGACTAGTTCAAGCATGAGTATCAACTAGGATAAATTCATACCAAAAACCAGTGAGCCACTCGCATTCCAGAACATGATACAAGAAAGGCAGATGAAACGAAATGAACAATTAAACTAGCACATATAAGAGAAAGTTACAAACTGTGAGACACCAAAGACCAGAATCCTCATTAAAGATGAAACTCCTCCTCACTGAAACCCAAAGGGCTCTGTACATTCATATAATAGTTCCTACAAAATGCATACAAAAGTTCTCTCACCGCATAATTTTCTGATAAATCTAGAACCCTCTACAATATGTTCTCGGGGGTTCTTATAGGAGAATGAGTGATAGCGGGAGTAGATGTTTCATTTAATTTGATTCATTAAGACAGAATGGTGTAAGCATTCATGCCCACACTGCTCAATAACATTACAATGTACTTTGTAGTCTGGTTTAGAGATCTCTGTCAGGTCGAGATTGACCTCGAATGTGTTCTTGAAGTCCTTTCTGGTTGCCTGGAACTCTGCGCTAGCTTTCTGGAAATGGTGAACTGAATAGAAAGTCCTCAGGCCTCCATACTCCATAACTATTGATTCTGACAGTCTTTAAGAGGCTTCTATCAACGTAATTGACCATCTCTAGGCTCAAGGAGGCATGGAGGCTTTAATGGGAAGATGTACTATCTGGATAAAAATCTCCCGCAAATATTCAAACACAGATATGGTTGTTGTGTGTGCTCTTTGGGTCTTCAAAATGCGTCTTTATCCTTTGAGCATGGGGTTAAGCATTAATTATTCAATACTAGGATAAAACCCCCTTAAATCCTTGTTGTTAATTCACTTTGTTGCTGTTGTAATGGCCTCTCTATTCTTTCAGCCACAGTGGCCGTGACTGTAGAGGCAGAGTGAAATCTCACTCTGTAAACCCTAGACAATGAAATAAACCTATGAAACAATCCAGGGAGGTCACGGAAGAATTGCTGTGGAGGCCTCTGGAGGAACGATGGTGCAACTGTGGAAATGGGAAAACGCTGCAAAGTGGTGAGAGACGGGTGACTGATGGAGGTTTGGTGGGGGGAGAGGTCACGGACCATCCAATCAGAGGAACAGGTGAAGATCAATGGTCGGGATCAACGGATGGAGGGGTTAATAGTCAAATGGGTGGAAGAACTAACACTTTAGTGTTAAAATGCGAAAGTCTAATGTTTAAGCGAATACACAGAGAATCAATGAAAACAAATGAAATTCAGACGTATTAGGTGGTGGGACCCGGTGTGGGTGGAGGGCGATTAACTACGAGCCATTGGATCGAATGAGGTGATCAACAGTGGTGATTGTTCGATGAGGTTAATAGGGAAGCCCGATGGAAGAATTATAGTGGAGACGCGATGAAATGTGGGTGCTCGATCTTGGATCAACAAACGGACATGATGAAATCGGAGGATTGCAGTCGGGGGAGGCAGAGGGTGATAATTTTAGAACCTTCGATAGGTGATGGTGCGATTGAGCACCAACCATTGGATCGCGAAGGGAATCAACGACAGAGATCAAATCGGCGGGAAGATAGATGGGGGCAAAGAAGCAAAGCGGGAGGAATGAGGTTCATTGGATCTAATCAAATGGACGGATATGATTGAATCTGAGGATCGCAATCAGGGGGAGGTAGCGGGGGATGCGGGAAAAATTTTGATTGCAATTGGAACGAAGTGCGCGATAGCCATCGGATTAGAGTGGCATATCGACGGTTAGTAGGCAATCAGAGGGAGGAAAGGGGAGAAACGATGGGCACAATACAATTAGTGCTAGGTCGTTGGATCTGTATAGATCGACAGCGGGTATTGCACCTGCACTCCATAGAATAACAAACAATCGCATCATAGATTTCCGGAGTAACAAAGAAACGCGGTTGTCGCGAGACCTCCGATTGGGATAAGTGCCTGTGGGCTCAGCGCCTATTCACGACACCCAGTTGCATGGAGGGAAAGTGGTTAAGGGGCTGGCCAAAAGGGGCTAAGCCTGTTTATAAAGTGAAAAGTGGGTTTTTGGCCCATTTTTAATGTATATTCAGGCCAACAAGGGGTAACGGTAAGGGGGATGAAGGGACTTTCAGCCAAACAAAGGGTATTTGTGAGGTTAAAAGGGGAATTGGATGAATTGGAAGGCTTAAAAGGAAATTTGGAGAACTTAGCAGAGAGGAAATGGTGTTGAAACAGAGGATTAGTGGGAATAAAATAAGCGAAATGGAGGCCTCTTTGGGCATTCTTCTTCATAGAAACAGAGAGTTTTTTAACTGGAAACAGTAGTGGGGATTCATCAAAGGACAAAGGGCATAAAGGGACTTCAAGGATGATGTGATTTCAGCAGGAATGCATTCCTTGAAAGCTCAGAGACAGTTTGAACCCCTATTTTCTTGTCAAAAATTAATAAGGGGCTAACATGATCAACATTGGCTCCACCTGGGAACGACATGTTCATCCTTGGGCGTGTCGAGAACTTTGCAGACCACCTACATCATCAATTTTTACAAACAGGAAAAATAAACATATTCTACTTCTGCCCTTATTACTCCATGAGACCAGATTAAACTGTTGGCCTCACATTTTCTCTACCTAAACTACATCTTCTAGGATTAAACTATGTAGAAGATTTCTTCTCTACATTCTAAAATAGAAATTGAAAAACAGCCAAGCCAGGATTAGACTATCTAGCTTGTTTGACTTTGCAGAAATTAAAACAACTAACTACATGCTCACAGACTAAGCTTTATTGAGCTTTTCCTACCTACCCTAATTTAACTGGACTATTTACAATTCTAGCCTACAAACATTGTCTTCCAATGCAACCAGTCCATCAAGTGATCCCATGACTGGTCTGTTCTGCCCAGCTGCTTGAGCAGGTTGGATAGGCAGGGCTGCTCCCACTCTTTCTATTCTTCGTCAGCAGCTTCAAAAAAATTTATTTCTGTCCGCAACATGCTACTAAAAAATACCTTTGATCCATCCTTAAATTTTTGCAGGAAATGAGCATAAGGATCATGAAAATATACATGGTTATGAATATTTGGCAGGTAGGTTTCAACCAGGATCTCTTCTTCTTCCACTGGGTTGAGAAGAAGACTCTCTTGGGGTAGAGTGTCTCCTTCATCTTCTGAACCGGAGGACTCATCATACATTGCTACTGAGTCCTCTTGGAGCTCTGACATGTTTTGTGCTGCTGGAGAATTTGAGCTAGTCAGGGCCTCCATACATTCTACCACGGGATCAATGAACACATGATGTACACTTTTTTCTTTTAGGATTTCCATGACTAGCAGGCTATCTTTATCCTGTGCCAATTTGATTTTTGCATCTTCCACTGCATTTTCAATGTGGTTCTTGAGAACCAGATGATCCTCTTCTTGTACTTCGAAAGACAGTGGAATCTCTTATTTCTTAGGGGGAGGGAAACTTTCCAAAAAGGCTCTCAGGTCTCTGAACTGATATGATTTTTCTTGTGAGTTCAGAAATTCGATCTCAACTTCATATCTTTCAACCACAAATTCTAGAAATATTTTCTTAAGCAAGGGTTTGAAACTTGAGCTGAGAATAATAGCTTGTGGAAGGTCCTCCACTTTTAGTTTTGCCAAGCCACGTGACATTTCATCTCGACACTCTGCTATGAAACTTGGATGCATTTTTTCAAAGTGCTTAGAGTCTTCCATTGGTGAAGTGGCTTGTTCTTCAGCATGGATGATGTTGTACTGCAACATGGTCTCCCAGTGGAGTCTCGTGAAACCAAGATAATCAGCAGCCTACTGATCACCAATGGAGTCTTTGAACCATTTAGGAACTGTGGAGTCACCAAGGTGAGGGATCTACAACTCTCAACTTTTCATGCTCACCTTTCTGAAGAGTGAATAAAGATTTTGTCGAGGCCCAGGGATTTAACTTTTCTTAACTTCATCCCCGGCAATGGTGCCAAAAAGATGTTTCGACCGTAGAGACAGCCTTGAGTTGTGAAATACCAGTGCCTAGGACATCTTATACAGTAAGGAGCATATGATATAACATGGTAAGTTATCAGGAAAGGCTCTCATGCTATCTCTTGTAAACAAGAAGGTTAATTTGAATGGAACCAAAGCTTTCAGAAAATGGACACAGGGAAAGAAATACTGCAGAGGCAAGGTGTGGAACTCTAATACAAATGCATTAAATAATTCAAAGGCAGCTTACTGTAAAGAGGGACGGTTCAAAAATACCTCACAGAAATAAATGATCGGAAGGTGTTTACTGCGTGTGAAAGATGTAAGATAATACTAACTGTCATTGAGCTGATATCTAGGAACACATATTAACATGCAATGGGCTTACCAATTTAAGAATCTATACATGACACTAGCATTGTAAAAATAACATCCCAAAGAAGCTAATATAGCAGAAGTATGGTTGAAGTGGAAAGTGAAACAATATATCATGCTTGAGCCATATTTAAAGCGCTTGAATAGTTCAAGCATGAGTATCAACTAGGATAAATTCATACTAAAAACCAGTGAGCCACTCGCATTCCAGAACATGATACAAGAAAGGCGGATGAAACGAAATGAACAATTAAACTAGCACATATAAGAGAAAGTTACAAATTGTGAGACACCAAAGACTAGAATCCTCATTAAAGATGAAACTCCTCCTCACTAAAACCTAACGGGCTCTGTACATTCATATAAGAGTTCCTACAAAATGCATACAAAAGTTCTCTCACCGCATAGTTTTCTGATAAATCTGGAACCCTTTACAATCTATTCTCGGGGCTTCTTATAGGAGAATGAGTGATAGCAGGAGTACATGTTTCATTTAATTTGATTCATTAAGATAGAATGGCGGAAGCATTCATGCCCACACTGCTCAATAACCTTACGCTATACTTTGTAGTTTGGTTCAGAGATCTCTGTCAGGCCGAGATTGACCTCGGATGTGTTCTTGAAGTCCTTTCTGGTTGCCTTGAACTCTGCGCTAGCTTTCTAGAAATGGTGAACTGAATAGAAAGTCCTCAGGCCTCCATACTCCATAACTGCTAATTCTGACAGTCTTTAAGAGGCTTCTGTGAGCGTAATTGACCATCTATGGGCTCGAGGAGGCATGGAGGCTTTAATGGGAAGATGTAATGTTTGGAGAAAAATGTCTCGCAGATATTCAAACACAAATATGGCTGTTGCGTGTGCTCTTTGGGTCTTCAAAATGCATCTTTATCCTTTCAACGTGGGGTTAAGCATTAATTATTCAATACCAGGCTAAAACCCCCTTAAATCCATACTGTTAATTCACTTTGTTGCTGCTGTAATGGCCTCTCTGTTCTTTTAGCCACAGTGGCCGTGACTGTAGAGGCAGAGTGCAAACTCACTCTGTAAAACCCTACACAATGAAATAAACCTATGAAACAATCCAGGGCGGTGGTGGAAGAATTTTCGTGGAGGCCTGTGGGGGAATGGTGTTGCAACTTTGGAAATGGGAAAAATGCTGCAAAGTGGTGAGAGACGAGTGACTGATGGAGGTTTGGTGGGGGGAGAGGTCGCGGACCGTCCGATCAGAGGAACAGGCGAAGATCAACGGTCGGGATCAACGAATGGAGGGGTTAATAGTCAAATGGGCGGAAGAACTAACACTTTAGTGTTAAAACGCCAAAGTCTAATGTTTAAGAGAATACACAAAGAATCAATGAAAACAAATGAAAGTCGGATGTATTAGGTGGTGGGACCCGACGTGCATGGAGGGCGATTAACTGCGAGCCATTGGATCGAAGGAGGCGATCAACGGTGGTGATTGTTCGATGAGGTTAATAGGGAAGCTCGATGGGAGAATTACAGTGGAGACACGATGCAATGTGGGCCCTCGATCTTGGATCAACAGACAGACATGATGAAATCGGAGGATCGCAATCGAGGGAGGCAGAGGGTGATAATTTTAGAACCTCTGATAGGTGATGGTGCGATTGAGCACCAACCTTTGGATCGCAAAGGGAATCAACGGGAGAGATCAAATCAGCGGGAAGATAGATGGGGGCAAAGAAGTGGAGCGGGAGGAATGAGGGTCATTAGATCTGATCAAATTGATGGCTATGATTGAATCGGAGGATCGCAATTGGGGGGAGGCAGCGGGGGACACAAGAAAAATTCCAATTGCGATTGGAACGAAGTGCGCGATAGCCGTCAGATTAGGGTGGCAAATCGACGGTCAGTAGGCAACCGAAGGGAGGAAAGGGGAGAAACGATGGGCGCGATGTGATTAGTGTCGGGCCATCAGATATGTATAGATCGATGGCGGGTATTGCACCCATGCTCCATAGAATAACAAACAATCACATCAAAGATTTCCGGAGTAACAAAGAAATGTGCTTGCCGGGAGACCTCCGATTGCGATAAGCACCTGCGAACTCATCGCCTGGTCATGGTGCCCAGTCGCATGGAGGGGAAGTGGTTAAGGGGCTAGCCAAAAGGGGCTAAGCCTATTTATAAAGTGAAAAGTGGGTTTTTGGCCCATTTTTAATGTATATTAAGGCCAACAAGGGGTAACGGTAAGGGGGATGAAGGGAATTTTAGCCAAACAAAGGGTATTTGTGAGGTTAAAAGGGGAATTGGATGAATTGGAAGGCTTAAAAGGAAATTTGGAGAACTTAGCAGAGAGGAAAAATGGTGTTGAAACAAAGGATTAGTGGGAATAAAATAAGGGAAATGGAGGCCTTTTTGGGCATTCTTTATCATAGAAACAGAGAGGTTTTTGACTGGAAACAGCAGTGGGGATTCATCAAAGGACAAAGGGCATAAAGGGACTTTAGGGATGATGTGTTTTCAGCAGGAATACATTCCTTGAAAGCTCAGAGACAGTTTGACCCCCTGTTTGCTTGTCAAAAATTAATAGGGGGCTAACATGATCAACAGATCTCATACAATTAACTTTGACAATGAACACTATATTGATTTTGATTAACTATAATAAAATTAGAACACTTTGCTGATTTAGTGGGCTTACGGGTTGCAACTCTATTTGTTGGAGGTAACATATATTTCTTAGAGGGAAGCTAGGCCCTTAGTATATAAGTAAAAAACTTTGAGGTGAATTCCTCGTTGAGTTAATGGTTATAAAATGATAATATATGAGATATGGAAAAATAACATGGAAGAAATATGGATATATTTCAAAATTATAGAAAAAAAAATCTATATATAAGTTTATGTACATAGTTGGTTGTACAAATTTTCAACTAGAAATAATGCCAAGGATGAAATCATGAATGTTGTGTTGTTTTTTTCCTTATTTGAAGCATTAGAATTTAATGGAAACCATTAGCGCTAGAAGTGATTTAGGTTCTTTTCCTTAGTAAATGAAGGTAAGCAGACAGGTAAGGTTAAATTACATGCTTAATATTTTGTTTTAATGTATTTTTTATTTATTTTTTTCAATTCATTTAAAACATTTATCTTTATTTTTGCATAGGTTGTTCAAATCATAGGAACATTAAGTTTTATGGATAGTAAAAAATTATAAAACAATTTTTTTCGTAAAAAACATTTGAGATAGAACATTGTCAAAGCTTTTCTAACCAACCAATGTGATTCGTCTTTTGACAAGATGAGAAATGAGATCAAGGCAATCAACTTGAATAGATTTAGAGATGGCCAAACTAGTTGTTGGCCCAATGGCTGATTTGACTAAGAAGTAAATTAAATAATGAATCAAATAAAATAAAAAAAAATTTATTGACCCAAGTTTTAATAATATTTCTAATAAATATTCATATTATAATAATTTTTAGTAAATAATCATATTTAAATAATATTTTGATACAAAAAAGGTTTAAAATAAAACAAATTTTTACTATACAAAATTTAATAATGAATCAATTAAATGGAATTCAAATTTTAATTTGAATTAAATTTTTATTTTTATGAGTTAAATTTTCAACAATATTTATAATAAATAATCACATTTTAATAACTATTAATAAATAATCATATTTATATAATCATTTAATATAGAAATGGTTTAAAATCAAACAAATTGTACTAAAAGAATATGAAAGATTCAAGAATTATTATTATTATTATTAAAGTGATGTTTTTAATAAAACTCACAAAAGTGAAAAACAAAAGTCATGTTATCTCATTGAGAAGGAAAACAAGGTGTTTAATCATACAATTAAATTTTTTCAAAAGTATATTGTATTTTCCTAACATTACTATGTGAAAAAAGACATGATGAATCCCATGAATATAATCGGTTGTGTTTTGTGGTTTCGAAGATAATTTTTCACTCTTTCATTATTCAATAATCTTTCACTCTTTCATTATTCAAACAATTTGGTCGAGATAAAAATATATTATGAACATATCATTACATATGAAGACTTATTGAAATTCAAGGAAACTAGCATAGGACTATGTGTAAAACAATTTTATCATTAAGCTATATTGTTATTTTTATAATTGATTCCATATATTTGTCAAAAAAGAAACAAGATATTGGTTGATATGTATTTTTAATAGTAGTAGTCTTGATTAATATATAACAAGAAATGAAATTGTCTCCGCAATATTATTGTTGTGATTTATGAATTTACAAGTTGTGCATGGAATATTATGCATAAAATAATGTTATAATATTTCATGAGTGATAATATAAACAAATCCCATATAACTTCACTTATTCTTTTAGTATGCTAACTAATTAATAAATTGATTGCTAATGTAATGATACATAATGTTTTAAGTAGATGAGAGAAAAAATATAAACCAACAGCTTTTACCACTCCTACTTTGAAAAAAAAAGCCAAAATTAAAGCATGTTGAGGGTAGGAAAGAAGAGATCTATGGCTCAAATTTATGATAACTTAATCTAGTAAATCCAAGATTTCCTTTTTGTATTCACTTCTAGCAAACAAGTTTGCATCTGAACAAGAAATAATGGTACTTTGATTTTATTTTTTTGGTGGTTGGAATTTGACTTCATAAATAAAAATACAACCTTATTATTAGCTTTGATTAATATCCTTAGTATTATGATTGTTCCCTATGTTTAACCAATCAAAATTTGTTTTATAGAATTTTTTTGGTAATAATGACATGCAAATAAATTTCGTTTATGCTTTTCAAACTGAACTAGGTGAGAGATCAGATCAAGAGGTTGAGTATAAATAGATGTATAGATGACCAAACTAATCGTTCAGATAAAATCTAGTTTTGTTTTCTTTCTATTAGTCGAATGCATATCAATCCCACCTTAATTAATCAATATTTTTCTCTCTAACAATAATAATTTGTTTACCAACCTTAAAAATATTCATTCTATGAGATAATAAATCAGAATGAATATTTTATAACATCTAAAGGAACACTAAATTGACACAACTTTCAATGGTTATTTGTCGTTCTTGCTACATTTTTTTGTAGCCATAATGACAAGAAAATTTCACGAAACATCGTTTATTGTACCGTCATACTTACGACTCCTTCCTGTTAGTTAGAATTTCGATGAGAAAATTCATCGAAGTTCCAACACCTGTTTGTAAAAAACACTTGCTAGAATTTCCTACAGGTGTGACATTTCTTCCATCGGATGTGGCGTTGCTATATTGTCAGGAACATTATTTTTTTGAAATATATTGTGACCTACCCTCCATGGTTGCGATGTTGTTGTCATCAAAAGTGGCATCTCAAGATACAGTGACATGTGGTTTAACAGTGAGTTTCGTTGGGTGAAACTCACGAGACGGAGGTTCAAATCTTATTGAGTATATGGCCTGTTGTGTCTTGCCTAGAAGAGTAGGCGACTCCATGTAAAATTTGATCCTGGGCCTTGTTCAAAAAAACTCTCACCAGTTACCAATTATACTAGATTTAAAAAAAAAAAAATGGCATCTCAAGAACAATAGCCCACATTTTTTTAAAAAGATATCGTGACAAACCTGTCATGGTTGTCCGATTTGTTCCTTTGGAAGTGGTGTCATAAGACTGATTGGCTTCGCAATTTTTTTAAAAGACATTGCGACGAAATCACAATCCCAAGATGTTGCTTCTATCGGAAGTTTCATCACAAGACTGACAATATAACAAAGGCAATTGCTAAGGTTGTGACATTGTTACTATTTAAAGTGGTGTCTAAAGACCGTTGCAATTGAAATTTAAAAAAAAAAGGGTGTGAAACATTAAAAATATAAAAGTCTACAGGTTGATACCAGATTGCCTCCTGTTACGACATGTTAACACAATCTAGGAAAATGAAGGCTTTTACGACATGTTAACACGTGTGATATTTAAATGAGGAGCGCTTGTCATAAAGTGGTATGATGGAAACCACTAATATGAGGATATATAGTTGTAATTTAATACGACGAACACCCCTGCATTTTCACAAACCATCAGAAGCACCCGCCCGCCGTAAGTAGTGAATGTCACCCTGTGCCACCATCAAAGCATTTGTTCCTCCAACCAATTTCATCGTATATTAAATGGGTTTTTTCTATTTTTTACTTTCTTTATCCTTTGTTTCGTAATTTCATAACAACTAACGTTTGAGTAAATTACTACCAATACGACATCAACATCCAGTTCCACATCCTCGTTTACTTTTCGGGTAATTCGTCACCATTCATTCCTTTATTTTTATCTTTCTATTAAATCGTAAACATTAAGAAAGCTCAGAAATCCGCTAAAAACGCTACAATTATTCCATTACCATCTAGTCCAACTCCATTAATGGATAGAGAAGCCATGATCTATGACCCTTATTTCTCATTTGACCATATGGAGATCCGTCAAGATGCCCTTGAATGTTGCTCTGAACCTAATGACCTCCTCCGCTTTGTCCAATCGGGCCTATACTATGCTATTGTCCAATTGTTTATGATTTTCGATATATTTTAAGTTGTCTTATGTATTCTCGTGTTCCTCAAATAAATTTCATTACGTCGTCTTCCGGAGGAAACGTTCTTGAAGTTACACCAGAGTTCATACCAGAGGCCTTTAAGTTTCTTATAGTTGAAAAAAAAAAAAATGCCTGAGATGATACGTTGACCCTTACATATGAATCCATTTATAAATATCATAAAGAGAATTAGTTTATATTGATTCTACATCAAAATCTCATATTGCCCCACTGGCAATCATTTTTTGAGAATGCATAGCAAGTCCAAGCAGTAATTTTGTTCCTTCCCACGGAGGATGATGCATCAATAGCCACTGAACAAGCTTTAGGATTATTAAGCTTGATGTTACGACTTAATGTTCTTTTATATATTCCCTCTTACCTAGCTATGTCCATCCATATTCAATTTCATAACTTTTAGATATCCATCCATTTCGGTCCATTTTTTTTATATGTACATGTAGATAAATTTAACCATCTAAGCTTGAAAATGACGGATTCAAACCGTTAAATGAGGTCAGTGGTTGAATGGACCCATGTCATCTTATGGAAAGAGAACAATGGGGGATTTTCTCAATATTTGTCATCTTTTATGGCTATTTCATATTTTTCTTCTGATCATCAACCTCCAAGTATTTTACATGAAGCAAAGTAATTTATGTAACCCAAAATCGATATAAGAGAGGGTGATTGGTACTTATTTTAAGCCTACATAGAAAGAAGAATCTATTGATATGATGTACAACCATATGGACTTCCAACAATCTTTCCTATAAAGCCTTTTCTATGGAATTTATTAGACAAAGTCTAAATGCACACTAGATTTATTTTTTTCTTGGGCTTAGAGGCCACATTCTTAAATTGGAGAGGACTATAGGGCCATTAATAATAAAGACCGAGTAATCCCTTGCATATATTGGATATATGTTAAAATACATTAATTTTGAGAAAATGAGAATATCAAAATATTATCATGTTGTACGAACAATCCCTTCTGCAAACAAAAGCTATCTCTCTAGTCCTAAATGAAGGATCTAGCAACAAACCAGACAAATATGTGTAAAATTTCCTAGCTTATATCGGAAAGTACAAAATAATATAGATGACCTACCTCACTCTCATCCTAATTTCCATTGGTACAACCACTTAAGGTCTGATGTTGGAGGACTCCTTTGGATGGGTTTCCAAGTCCTAACCAAGACTTTCAAGCACTCCTTTCTCGTTTAGAAAATGGCAGCATTTATGCAGAACTGAGCACAAGGATGGAAACCAACATTGATTAACTAAAAAATATCAAAAATAATGATAAACCATTTGAGTAAATTATGGAATTCATTTATAGTGAAGGAGAGGGAATTAGGGATCAACAAAAGGGGGAAGAAGGTCCACATCTTAAGACGAAGATCTCTAATAGTAGGATGAAAGGATTGAAATGGGAGATTTTGATCCAATCCTTATTCACTTGTAACCATCTCACCATTTTTTAGGCTTCTAGCAAGAGAAGCTTCTCCTCCTTTTTTGGAGAAACGTTGTGAAGAGGAGCAACGCACAATTTCACTTAAATTCCTACACTGGCAGTGCTAGAAAAATATAATGGTGAAGGTGACAAGTGCAGGGTATAATTCATGAGGAATACATTGGGCTTGCAAATAGGGTTTTTGGAAATCCTATCTAGAATTGATTCAAGGCTTTTCTTCTTTTTTTCTTCAAGGAATCTTTGATCATGTTTTCATGGTGAACACATTAACAACCTTTGTCACTTTGCCACATTTGGGGAAAATTTTGACAAGTTAGGGCATGCGATATGGAGTGAGAAAAAATAACGTATAATATATTCCCCCCTAAAGCATGAAGGCAGAACAAGAAGTGATGGTTGAAATGCTTAAGTCAAGGAAAGGACTTAGAAAACCACCATTAGGAGACATGCAAATCAAACATAGTACAATACATATGACATCTCTCATGTAAGCATGCCAAATATACATCTCTAAATATGCATATAACAATGCATGAACCCAAGCCATGGGAGCAACCATCCGACTAGAAAGGATCATATGTATGGATCCACAACATGGATGCAACCATAAGTATAAAAGGGATCATGTGTACAATCATCAATACTAAATGACTCCACACATCCCATATTTAACATATGAAACGCAGGGTCTTCATCTCTATCCCGACCCATCCAAAGTACAAATCTAACCATGTGAATAAATGTATTGTAGTCGAACATGATAGAAACCATCTGATTATCGGTCGATGATGTAAACTGTTAACATTTTATGAAATCAGCTCACAAAATAGAAAAAAAGATAGATCAATGGCTTAGAAATCAACATCTTCAAGAAGAAAACCTCATTTACATTACATAAATTAATAATTCTTGGATGATACAAAGGAAAAAACCTCCTTTCTATATATAAGAGTCCATGGGGTCACAATATAATCCTAGCCGGCCTAACAATAATAATGTAAGGGCACAAAAATAAAAATAGTGGGCTATTATGGGGCACAATAATAACAATATGGGGGCTACAGGTGTACAACAATAACAATAAAGGGGCTACACTAACAAAAATAAGGGCCTACACTAGTAATATAGGGCCCTACCATTCCCCTCTCCTTCAAAAAAGTGGTGTCCTCAAAGCTTCAGTAGTTCTGGATACTTCTATATAAAATTCTCATCCTCCCATGTGGAATCTTTAGTGGGTAAGTTCTTCCACTTGATGAGATACTCTGAAATTGATCAATTTCGTAGCTGTCGAGTTCTTATTTATGTGACTACTTTAGGTTCCAATATGATTTTTACTTCCGCTTGAAGTTCTGGAAATTTTGTTTGAACTGAAATTTTGTCACCTATAACCTTCTTTAAGCATGAAACGTTGAAAACTAGGTGCACTCAAGAATATGCAGGAAGCTCTAATTCGTATGCCATTGTACGAACCTTTTCAACACCTTGTAGGGACCATAGTAATTTGGTGATAATTTATTATCATTATTAGCTTTCTTTAGGGATATTTGTTTGTATGGTTGTAGCCGTAAAAATATCCAGTCGCCTACATCAATACTTCTCTTGTTGTGATGTTGATCTCCCTATTGTTTCAATCAATTACGTGGCAAATTTAGGTTATCCTTCAAGAGTTGGAGAACTTGTTATTGATGCTTGATGTGATATTCCACTGGTTGAACCTTATAATTTTCTCTTAAAGATGATGTGATGGATGACAGATGATACCCATAAAGTGCCATAAATGGGTTCATTTTTTTTGTAGTGGGGAAGGAATTGTTATACCACCATTTAGCCAAAGGTAACCAATTGACCCATTGTGTTTGTTTATCAGATACAAAGCAACAAAGATATACTTCCAAAAAAAATTTCACTATCTCAGTTTGGCCATCAGATTGAGGATGATAAGATGAGTTATGAACTAGTTCAGTACCCAAACAACAATATAATTCCATCCAAAAATTTCCAGTGAAAATGGGATCTCTATTGCTTACAATAATTTTCGGGTTTCCATGTAGCTTTTGAATTTTTTCCATATATGTGGTAGAAATTGTACTCGCTTTAAATGGATGAGATAATGCACAAAATTCTTCATACTTGGTAAGCCTATCAACTACCACCATCATGACACTCTTTCTTCCAGACTTAGGTAAACCTGTGATAAAATCCATTGAAACATTCTCCTAACGTTGATTTGGAATAGATAAAGGTTGTAGCAGACGAGGGGTCTTAATTTTCTAAACCTTATTTTTTTACAAAACCAAACATTCCTCCACAAAATTTTGAGTATCAGATATAAGGCCATCCCAAAAATATTATTTCTTCACCCTGTGGTAAGTTTTTAAAAATCTAGTGTCCTCCCGAGGGAGAGGTGTGCAATTCCAAAAGAATATTTTTTTTTAGGTGGGAATTATTACTGGGATCTTTCTTCAACTTTTAAATGAGTGCCCATACTTCCTCGTCATTCTTCCATTCCTCCAGTGCTTCGGTTATCCAATCTAGTTTGATAATAGAAATGGCACAAAGCAATTCTTGCACATCCTCATCCTTTCTTGAGAGTGCATCTGCAACAACACTTAGCTTCCTTTTTTTCTAGATGATTTAAATGTCATAACCCAACATCTGTGGGACCCATTTTTTCTGCTCTTCTCAAGGTAGTCTTTGCTCCAAAAATTATTTAAGACTATCATTATCAGGTTTTTCCTTGAAGTGTCTTCCCATTAGGTAAGGTCGTCATTTATTTAGTGCATGTAGTATTTCCAACATTTTGATTCTCATGAATCTCTTTATGTAAATAATTTCCTTTGATTGGGTGACTTTCAAAAGCAATGAGTCTTCCTTCTTTCATTAAAACAACACTAACTCCATTTCTTGAGGCATGTCATAAACGTTTTGGTGAATTCTAGCGTAGCTAAGACCGATGCTTGGCACATTGCCTCTTTAAGATGTTCAAAGGCCTTAGTTGCTTCAAGAGTCCATGAAAATGAATCTTTCTTTAGTAATGTTGTTATAGGTGCTTCTATTCTCACATAATTCTTAACAAACTTATGATAATACCCTGTTAACCTGAGAAATTCTTCCAAATTTTTTATGGTTGTGGGGACTTTCCATTCCTTAATGGCTTTAATTTTGTTAGGGTCTTCCATAACACCCACACAAGATACAATATGACCAAGATATTCCACCTCTTGTACTCCAAAGAAACATTTGAAGTTTTTTTCATATAATTGTTTCACCTCCAATAGTTTGAGCACCATATCAACATGTTGAACATGATCCTTCCAAGACCTGTTGTAGATTAATATATCATCAAAAAATACTAACACAATTTTTCTAAGGAAGGGATTGAAAATGTAATACATCAACCCTTGAAATGTAGAAGGTGCATTGGTAAGGCTAAAAGGCATGACCAAAAATTCATAACGACCCTCACGAGTTCGAAATGTTGTTTTCCAAATGTCTTCAGTCTCTATTCTAATTTGATGATATCCTAAATGAAGATCCAACTTGGTGAAATAAATTTCTCCATTTAATTCATACAATAATTCACAAATCAAAAGAAAGGGAATTCAACTTTAATAGTGAGCTTATTTAGTTCCCTATAATATGGACACATGCGCCATGTTCCATCCTTCTTGTGCACCAATACTACTAGAGCAGAGAAATAACTTTGACTAGGTTGAATTATACTAGCCTCTAGCATTTCTATAATCATACGCTCAATTGTGCTCTTTTGGACATAAGGATATATCTAAGGTCTGATGTTTGCAGGAACACTTCCTGGAATGAAATGAATAAAATTATCCTGATCATAAATAGGTGGGAGTCCTTTGGTAGTCTCAAACTCCTTGGAATTATTTTGTAAGACTTTTTGAAGATCTAGAGAAATAGATGATTTTGATCTTGGAACTTCCGGTGAGAAAATTTGTGCAATGAAGCCTCATTTTTCTTTCTTCAGAATCTTTGCCATGAAATTAGAGCTTATTAGCTTTCTATGATTCCTCGCGGTACCCCGTAATTTAGCTTCCTTTTCTTCCAAAAAAAATTTTAAGAAAAGTTCTTGAAAATTAAAAACTATCAACCCCAAAGATTGTAACCATTGTACTCATAGTAAAACATCGCCACCACCCATTGTAATTGAAAGCATTGGAATATTAAATACATATGCCCCTATAGTTAGCTTGATATTATGGAACTTTCCAAATTAATTGATGTTTGATCCATTTTCCACCATCAATTCACACTTTGGCATTGGGTATAGGAAGCAATTCAATTCCTTGGCTACCTTAGATTGAATAAAATTATGGGTACTACCCGAATCAACAAGAGCTATTAAATTTTTCTTCCTTGTATGTCCTTCTATCTTGAGAATTTGAGGAGTGGTAATTCCTTCCAATGCATTATAGTATATGACTGAATTCATTTCTTATTCCTCTAGGGTTGGTTCCTGGTGTATATTCTCATATTTTGGAGTTTCTTGTTCCTTTTCTTCCTCCTCTTCACAATAGATGTAAAATAATTTCTTCTCAACACACTTATGACCTTTAGTGTATTTTCTATCATAACTATAGAAAAGCCCTTTTTCTCTTTTTTCTCCCAATTGTTGTGGTTTCAACCTTGTAGGTTGTGGAATTCTAGGAGTAGAAACACTTCCATCTTTACAGTTGTGAGCGGTAGGCTTCCTTGTCGCCATAATTTTTCTTTCAATTTTTCCTTCCAAACTGAATGCCTTCTCCAATGTATCAGGTTCCCAAAGGAGAACATCGTGTTGGATGTTATCCTTTAGAGTCCCTATGAAGACAACAATTCTCTGTTCCTCTGGAATATTATTTACCCTTATATTCAATTTTTTGATGTCCTCAATGTGCTCCATCATTGAACCCTTTCGTTTTATATTTATCAATTGGCTAAAGAAGGTGTTTCTCTTTGTATGCTCATATTGTGCTATCATTTCCTTCTTTAAAATTTACTAAGTGACCAATGGTTTATGAGAACAAAGCCATCAATACCATACAAACTAATTTTTTTTTAAATATAAAGTTGCAATTTGTACTTTTTGTGTGTTTTGCATATTATGGAGCTCAAATTATTGCTCCATTTGTAGTATCCAAGTTATCGAATCCTTGCCATCAAACTTCCTCATATATTTCTTTGGAATATGGTGGATCTTAAATCCAATATTAGAGTCTATGAAATCATGATTAACATTTATTTTTTTCTCATCATGAGTTTCCTCTACTATCTTTTCACCATTAGGAAGATTTTATTTTAGCAACTTTGTCAAAAATTCCATGTATTTCTTCAAATATTCCATGTTTCCTTCTATAACATCCATATTATCTTCCACTCCATCCATCTTAGCTTCCATGCCATTCTTCAAATGGTCCATCTTAGCTTCCATGCCTTTCTTCAAACCATACATATTCACTTCCACACTTTTTTTCAAACCATCCATCTTAGTTTCCATGTTTCCTTTTATACCATCCATCTTACATTCCATGCCATCCATCTTACCTTCCATGGAATTATTTAAGCCATCCATCTCAACTCCATGCCTTTATTCAAACCATCCATCTTATCTTCCATGCTTTTATTCAAGCCATCCATCTTAGCTTCCATTTAATAGGGCCCTAACATTCCCCTCTCCTTCAAAAAAGTTGTGTCCTAAAAGCTTGAGTAGTTCTGGATAATTCTATATAAAATTATCATCCTCCCATGTGGAATCTTTAGTGGGTAAGTTTTTCCACTTGATGAGATACTCTGAAATTGATTGATTTTGTAGCTATCAAATACTTATTTCCATGACTGCTTCAGGTTCCAATATGATTTTTCCTTCCGCTTCAAGTTCCATAAATTTTGTTTGAACTAAAATTTTGTCACCTATAACCTTCTTTAGGCATGAAACATTGAAAACTAGGTGCACTCAGGAATATGCAGGAAGCTCTAATTCGTATGCCATAGTACAAATCTTTTCAACACCTTGTAAGGACCATAGTAATTTGGCAATAATCTATTATCCTTATTAGCTTGCTCAAGGGACATTTGTTTGTATGGTTGTAGCCATAAAAATACCCAGTCGCCTACATCAATACTTTTCTCATTGCGATGTTGATTTTCCTATTGTTTCAATCGATTATGTGGCAAATTTAGGTTATCCTTTAAGAGTTGGAGAACTTGTTGTTGATGCTCGATGTGATCTTCCACCGATTGGACCTTAGAATTTTATCTTAATGATGATGTGATGGAGGATGGGTGGTACCAATAAAGTGCCATAAATGGGTTCATTTTTGTTGTAGTGGGGAAGGAAGTGTTATACCACCATTCGGCCAGAGGTAACAAATTGACCCATTGTGTTTGTTTATCAAATACAAAGAAACAAAGATATACTTCCAAATATTTTTTCACTATATCAGTTTGCCCATCAGATTGAGGATGATAAGATGAGTTATGAACTAGTTGAGTACCCAAACAAGAAAATAATTCCATCCAAAAATTTCCAGTGAAATGGGAAATCTATTGCTTACAATAATTTGTGGGTTTCCATGTAGCTTTTGAATTTTTTCCATATATGCGGTAGCAATTGTACTCGGTTTAAATGGATGAGATAATGCATAAAAGTGTACATACTTGGTAAGCCTATCAACTACCACCATGATGACACTCTTTCTTCCAAACTTAGGTAAACCTATGATAAAATCATTTGAAACATCCTCCCAACATTGATTTGGAATGGATAAAGGTTGTAGGAGACGAGGGGTCTTAATTGTCTAAACCTTATTGTTTTATGAAACCAAAAATTCCTCCACAAATTTTTTAATGACAGATTTAGGGCCATCCCAAAAAAATTATTTCTTCACTCTGTGGTAGGTTTTTAAAAATCCAGAGTGTCCTCCTGAGGGAGAGATGTGAAATTCCAAAAGAATATTTTGTTTTAGGTGGGAATTCTTACTGGGATCTTTCTTCAAATTTTGAATGGGTGCCCATACTTCCTCATCATTCTTACATTCCTCCAGTGCTTCAGTTATCCAATCTAGTTTGATAATAGAAATGGCACAAAGAAATTATTCCACATCCTCATCCTTTCTTGAGAGTGCATATGCAACAACATTTAGCTACCTTTTTTGCATATCATTTAAATGTCATAACATAACATCTGTGTGACCCATTTTTTCTATTCTTCTCAAGATATTATTTTTTCCAAAAATTATTTAAGACTATCATTATCAGTTTTTTCCTTGAAGTATCTTCCCATTAGGTAAGGTCGTCAATTATTTAGTGCATTTAGTATTTCCAACATTTTTCTTCTCATAAATAGCTTTATGTAAATATTTTCCTTTAATTGGACGACTTTCAAAAGAAATGAGTCTTTATTCTTGCATTAAAACAACACTAACTCCATTTCTTGAGGCATACCATAAAGGTTTTGGTGAAGTCTGGCATAGCTAAGACCGATGCTTGGCACATTGCCTCTTTATGATGTTAAAAGGCCTTAGTTGCTTCAAGAGTCCATGAAAATGTATATTTCTTCGGTAATGTTGATAGAGGTTCTTCTATTCTCTCATAATTCTTAACAATCTTATGATAATACCCTGTTAACCAGAGAAATCCTTCCAACTTCCTTATGGTTGTGGAAAATTTCCATTCCTTAATGGAATTAGTTTTGTTAGGGTATTCCTTAACACCCACATTTGATATAATATGACCCAGATATTCCACCTCTTGTACTCCAAAGAAACATTTGGAGGTTTTTCAATATAATTGTTTCACCTCCAATAGTTTGAGCACCCTATGAACATGTTTAACATGATCCTTCCAAAACCTGTTGTAGATTAGTATATCTTAAAAAATACTAACACAAATTTTCTAAGGGTTTGAAAATGGAATACATCAACCCTTGAAATGTAGAAGGTGCATTGGTAGGACAAAAAGACATGACCAAAATTCATGATGACCCTCATGAGTTCAAAATTTTGTTTTCAGAATGTCTTTAGTATTTATTCTAATTTGATGGTATCTTGAATGAAGATCCAACTTGGTGAAATAAATTTCTCCATGTAATTCATACAATAATTCATGAATCAAAAGAATGGGAAATTTATCTTTAACAACGATCTTATTGAGTTCCCTATTATCCAGACACATGTGCCATGAAACATCCTTATTGTTCACCAATACTACTAGAGCAAATAAAGAACTTTGACTAGGTTGAATTATACCATCCTCTAGCATTTCTGTAATCATACGGTCAATTCCGCTCTTTTGGACATAAGGATATCTGTAAGGTCTGATGTTTGGTGGAACATTCCTTGGAATCAAATGAATAATGTTATCATGATCACAAATAGGTGGGAGTTCTTTGGGAGGTTTAAGCACCTTGGAATGATTTTCTAAGACTTTTTGAAGATCTGGAGAAATAGATGATTTTGATGTTGGAACTTCTAGTGAGAAAAATAGTGCAATGACGCCTCATTTTTCTTTCTTAAGAAGCTTTGCCATAACATTAGAGCTTATTATATTTCTCTAATTCCCTATGGTACCCCATAATTTAGCTTCCTTTCCTTCCGAAAAAAATTCAAGAAAAGTTCTTGAAAATTAAAAACTATCATCCCCAAAGATTGTAACCATTGTACTCCTAGTACAACATCTCCACCACCAGTTGGAATTGAAAGCATTAGACTATTCAATACATATTCCTCTATGGTTAGCTTGATATTATGGCACTTTCCAGAGTAATTGATAGTTCCTCCATTTTCCACCATCATTTGACACTTTGGCGATGGCTCTAGGAAGCAATTCAATACCTTGGCTACCTTACAATGAATAAAATTATGGGTACTAGAAATGGCACAAAGAAATTCTTCGACGTCCTCATCCATTCTTGAGAATGCATCTGCCACAACACTTAGCTTCCCTTTTTTGTAGATGATTTAAATGTCATAACCCAACATCTGTGTGATCCATTTTTTCTTCTCTTCTCAAGATAGTCTTTGTTCTAAGAATTATTTAAGACTATCATTATCATCTTTTTCCTTGAAGTGTCTCCCCATTAGGTAAGGTCGCCATTTATTTAGTGCATGTAGTATTGCCAACATTTTTCTTCTCATAAATCGCATTATGTAAATACTTTACTTTGATTGGACGACCTTCAAAAGAAATGAGTCTTCCTTCTTGCATTAAAACAACACTAACTCCATTTATTGAGGCATACCATAAAGGTTTTAGTGAAGTTTGGCATAGCTAAGAACGATGATTGGCACATTGCCTCTTTATGATGTTAAAAGGCCTTAGTTGCTTCAAGAGTCCATGAAAATGCATCTTTATTCAGTAATGTTGTTCTAGACGCTTCTATTCTCCCATAATTCTTAACAACCTTATGATAATAGCCTATTAACCCGAGAAATCCTTCCAAATTATTTATGGTTGTGGGGACTTTCCATTCCTTAATGACTTTAATTTTGTTAGGGTCTTCCCTAACACCCACATGAGATACAATATGACCCAAATATTCCACCTCTTGTACTCGAAAGAAACATTTGGAGGTTTTTGCATATAATTGTTTCTCCTCCAATAGTTTGAGCACCCTATCAACATGTTGAACATGATCCTTCCAAGACCTATTGTAGATTAGCATATCATCAAAAAATACTAACACAAATTTTCTACGGAAGGGTTTGAAAATGGAATACATCAACCCTTGAAATGTAGAAGGTGCATTGGTAAGTCTAAAAGGCATGACCAAAAATTCATAACACCCTCATGAGTTTGAAATGTTGTTTTCCAAATGTCTTCAGTCTTTATTATAATTTGATGATATCCTGAATGAAGATCCAACTTGGTGAAATAAATTTCTCCATGTAATTCATACAATAATTCACGAATCAAAAGAATGGGAAATTCATCTTTAATAGTGAGCTTATTGAGTTCCCTATAATCCAGACACATGTGCCATGATCCATCCTTCTTGTGCACCAATACTACTAGAGCAGAGAAATAACTTTGACTAGGTTGAATTATACCAGCCTCTAGAATTTCTATAATCATATGCTCAATTGCGCTCTTTTGGACATAAGGATATCTCTAAGATATGATGTTTTTAGGAACACTTCCTGGAATAAAATGAATAACATTATCATGATCATGAATAGGTGGGAGTCCTTTAGGAGTTTCAAACACCTTGGAATGATTTTCTAAGACTTTTTGAATATCTGGAGAAATAGATGATTTTGATGTTGGAACTTCTAGTGAGAAAAACTGTGTAATGACGCCTCATTTTTTTTTTCTTCAGAAGATTTTCCATGAAATTAGAGCTTATTATATTTCTATGAATCCCTGCAACACCCCGTAATTTAGCTTCCTTTCCTTCCAAAAAAAATTCAAGAAAAGTTCCTGAAAATTAAAAACTATCAACCCTAAATATTATAACCATTGTACTCCTAGTACAACATCACCACCACCCATTGGAATTGAAAGTATTGGACTATTAAATACATATTCCCCTATGGGTAGCTTGATATTATGGAACTTTCCAGAGTAATTGATAGTTCCTAAATTTTCCACCATCAATTGACACTTTGGCATTGGGTATAGGAAGCAATTCAATTCCTTGGCTACCTTACAATGAATAAAATTATGGGTACTACATATATCAACAAGCACTATTACATTTTTCTTCTTTATATGTCCTTCTATCTTGAGAGTTTGAGAAGTGGTAATTCCTGCCAATGCATTATAGGATATGGTCAAATTCATTTCTTCTTCCTCTAGGGTTGGTTCCTGGTGTATATCCTCATCTTTTGAATTTTCTTGTTCCTTTTCATTCTCCTCTTCACAATAGATGTAAAATAATTTATTCTCAACACACTTATGACCTTTAGTGTATTTACTATCATAACTATAGAAAAGCCCTTTTTCTCTTTTTTCTTTCAATTGTTGTGGTTTCAACCTTGTAGGTTGTGGAATTCTAGGAGTAGAAGCACTTCCATCTTTATAGTTGTGAGTGGTAGGCTTCCTTGTCACCATAATTTTTCTTTCAATTTTTCTTGCCAACCTGAATGCCTTCTCCAATGTATCAAGTTCCCAAAGGAGAACATCATGTTGGATGTTATCCTTTAGAGTCCCTATGAGGACATCAATCCTTTATTCCTCTGGAATATTATTTACCCTTATATTAAATTTTTTGTTCCCCTCAATGTGCTCCATCATTGAACCTTTTTGTTTGATATTTATCAATTGGATAAAGAATGTGTTTCTCTTTGTATGCTCATAATGTGCTATCATTTCCTTCGTTAAAATCTACCAAGTGACCAGTGGTTTATGAGAACAAAGCCATCAATACCATACACATTTTGTTCTAAATATAAAGTTGAAATTTGTAGATTTTGTGTGTTTTTCTTATTATGGAGCTCAAATTATTGCTCCATTTGTAGTATCCAAGTTATCGAATCCTTTCCATCAAAATTCCTCATATCTTTCTTCGGAATATGGTGGATCTTAAATCCAATAATAGAGTCTATGAAATCATGATTATCATTTATTTTGTTCTCATCATGATTTTCCTCTACTACCTTTTCACCATTAGGAATATTTTCTTTAGAAACTTTGTCAAACCTTCCATGTATTTCTTCAAATATTCCATGTTTCCTTCTATACCATCCATCTTAGCTTCCACGCCATCTATCTTAGCTTCCATGCCATTCTTCAAACAATCCATATTAGCTTCCATGCCTTTATTTAAACCATACATATTTGCTTCCATGCCCTTTTTCAAACCATCCATCTTAGCTTCCATGTTTCCTTTTATACCATCCATCTTAGCTTCAATGCCATCCATCTTACCTTCCATGCCATTATTTAATCCATCCATCTCAGCTCCATGCCTTTCTTCAAACCATCCATCTTAGCTTCCACGGTTTTCTTCAAACCATCCATATTAGCTTCCATTTATTTTTTTATTACTCTCTGCAAGAGCGAAATTTGTTGTACTTGGTCTTGTAATTCTGATATATCATGCTGCAATTCTTTCTCTTCATGAGTCATTGTAAATAATTTTGAGGGCTTAATGAGTGTTGAATTATTCTTAGGGGGTCATTTTATAACCCAATACTGATATCTATGCTTCAATATTTCCTTGGAATCACTTCAAACTGATTTTTCAAAAAAGAAATATGCAATTTTTAAAAAAAATACACACCTTTTTCTTAATTTTCAGGAGCTTGGTATTGAAACTGATGTATCTTTGTAATTTTAAATCCCAAATATTTGAACTTCAACACTTTAGTATCCCTCTGAAGATTCTTTCCAATGCCAAAAGTTTGACCTGATTTGGATTCTTCAAGGCAAAGTTATGGCCAATCTCCCACAATGACCTAGTTATGGACTTGTTCAGTGGAGCGAACTTATATGGTGTTCCATGTGTCATTGATTCCTCCTTAGACTCTGAAATTGATACAGAGGAAACTATAATCAATGCACTTTTGTCCAATTCTTACATAATTCCAATCTCATGCTCAATGAGAAAGTTATGACTATTTTCCCAAGGTCACCTCTTTGAGATGAAATTTGGGAGCCTACAAAAACCCTAACGTTCAAAGATCATATCTTTGAAAATATTCCTAACCAAGATCTGAATTTTTTCCATGAAGTACATCCCAATTTCGGCGCAAATGGTTTTTTTTTCTTAACCCTTGTATAAAAATATTTATAGCGAAAATTCCACGATGACCTATTTGAAGCAGAAAAACCTTAGAATCCAAAGCTCTGATATCAAATGTTATGAAACCAGCTTGCAAAATAGAATTAAAGAAATATCAAAGCCTTAGAGATCAACCTCTTCAAGGGGGAAACCTCCTTCACATTACATAAATGAACAATTATTATATGACATAAACGAAAAAACCTCCTTTCTATATATAGGAGTCCATGGGGTCAAGGTATAATCCTATCGGACCTAACAATAATAATGTAAGGGAACAAAAATAGCAATACTAACCTATTATGGGGCACAATAATAACAATATGGGGACTACATGGGTACAAAAAGAACAATAAGGGGGATAGAATAACAATAATAAGGGACTACGCTAGTAATATAGGGCCATAACATAACATGCACAAGAGAAATGACCAATGATTGCAATGGCTCTGAAGGTAAAACAACACAATTTATAAGTGTGGACAATGAAGCTGAGGTCAAGCACTCATAGTATCATTCAATTGAAGGCCAGTGATGTTAACCTATCATTGAATGTGAAAAAACTACCATTGAGGCATGCAAGCTCCAAGGTACTGAAAGGAAGTTTCTAGATCATCTTCTTGGATAATGAGCTAGGGTCGACATGAAGTGATCCATCGAAGGAGGGCCAACATGTTTCCCACATCATCAGCATGAAACAAAGGATTTGATGAAAATTTGATGACAATGTTTTGGGATTTTTGCACAGAAGGGGAAATGAGACACAAGAGGTTTGAATTTACAGATAAGAATTCTATTGAAAATATCAGTGACACAACTTCGAAGTTTGGAAAAATTTGACTTGAAATAGGATAAGAGGTCATTTTTAAAATATATAATCAAATGAAATGTAAAGGTATTCCCCAAACCTAGTAAGAAAAGTGACAAAGTGAGTATTTCCTAAATTCGATACGAGATATAGATAATTTCATGTTCAAGAGTGGCATGCTCCCTTTCACACAAAATACAATACATGTTTACTTCCATTTTTCCCTATTATTTCTAGTGAGTACCTATTTACTTTTTATTTCAAGCTTGAAGAGAAAGCCATATATTTAGGATATAATTTCACCCTTTGGATGAATCCATGCTAATAATTTTAACGGGCCCTAGGAAGGAGTATATAGGCCTCATCATGGTGACAAGTCCTATTCCTTTTAAGTTTTACAAGTCCAAAAGAGGGGTAAATCAATATATTTTTCATGTTTATGGAGTTTGGAAAAGAAAAATCAAAAGGTCCATTTTCATAGATAGTCTCTCAAATCCAAAAAGGTAGAAAAAAAATATTCAAGAGAAACTCTTAGTCATATTTTAATAATGTATTCCTTTTTCATAATTAGCTATCTCAGTCTAGAAAAGGGCTAAACTTATCTAGAGTAGACATATTTTCATGTACTTTAACGAGCTCGAAATGACAAGTTCTCGTCATTCTTTTCATATTTTGGGAGTATGGAAAGAGCTAAAAGAGGACTCCTTCTGGAAGAATGAGTGGTATAACGGGTAGCAATTGGTTCTGGTGGTGATGGAACTAATCAAGATATGCAAAGGTCTATAGGATGGATAACAATACCACTCATCACAACAGTTTCTCTGGAAAGGGTAAAACAACCAAGTGAGAGTGTATGATTGGGCAAGCAAATGGTAACGATGGAATGAGAAAACCAAACAGATGGTGATGATGGCATGAAAAAGCCATGGTTCATCAAGAAAAATGAGCTGATAAAATGGAAATCATGAGAGGTAAGATGAGAATGATTTCATTTTTACACAATATTGAAACATGGGAAACTCTTTTTGAAATTGGTTTCATTTTTACACAAGCTTCAAAACAGAGACAAACTATGCTTAAGAATGGTTTCATTTTTACACAAGCTTGAAATGGAGACAAACTATGCTTGAAATAAGTTTTCATGTGCCCATCATATTCACTCAATTTGAGGTACATTCCCCACCCAAGCTTCATTTCATTCAGCTAAGTAGACTACTTGTTACTAACAGGTCGATGGAATGAAGGTTCATTTATGAGATCAAGTAAAACACTAGACTAGAAATTGAAAGGGGATGTGTTTCATTTTTTAATGAGCTTGGAAAAATATAATAAATAAGCTCATAGGGACCTATTTCATTTTTTAACGAGGTTGACGTAGTAAAATAACTATCCTCATAGGAACCTATTTCATTTTTTAATGAGGTTAACACAGTAAATGAACTATCCTCATGACACCTTGTTTCATTTTTTAATGAGATTGACACAAGACAAGGAACTCTACTCCACACACCTTGTTTCATTTTTTAAGGAGCTTGACACAATAAAAGGAACTTTTCTTCATCACCTTGTTTCATTTTTTCAGGATCTTAACAATATACAAGGAACTCTACTTTGACACCGTGTTTAATTTTTTAACAAGCTTGACACAAGACAAGGAACTATGACATGAGAACTTATTTAATTGTTTAGTGAGCTTGACATAAGACACGGAACTATTTTTTGGACACATTTCTTCATGGCCCATAATAGGTCATTACTTCTAAGAGGTTTGCATCATATGGGAGAACAACCCACTGGAAATTAGGGTCCCATGCCCCCAATACATGATGCACTATGTCACTGACTAGATCATGAGTAGACATAAGCATGAAACATGTTGCCACATAATTAACATGTGGCGAGGAAGATACCAATTGCATGTAAGGACCATTTAGGGATTCTGTGTTATTGTGAGACAAATTAGGACCAATGAAATAAAGTTAATAAATGGTCACCATTATTCGTTCATGTCGGATACACATCACACGAAAAACAAAAGAGGCAAGATCTCCCATGACATAAATATAGTCACGACCAAGGAGTAAATTAAAGTCAAAATGGAGTTGGACAACCATCACATCAATGTAGATGATATTTCCTCCCAAAGTAGTAGGTAACTTGGGAAGGATCACTAATGGTTGACTAGTTCCATTGTTAACAACCACATATTCTGAGTAATGGGCACAAGCTACAAAGAATCTAAAGCTTTCCAATAAGTTGAAGAAATAATACTAACAAATGCGCCTTCATATATTATTTTTATAGGTACAACCACATTATAAGCTTGTATTGTGATCTCAAAGGGCACGTAAGAAGGAAGAGAATATTCTTCAAGTCGACTCCAATTAGAAGAAGAGACTAGACTACTTCGAGGGTGTGTCATGGGAATGGGAGGACTGCCTCCTTATGATATGGGAACAAGAGGATCGCCCTCTTGTACTATTGGAACGAGATGATTTCCCTCTAATTCATAGGAACTTGAAGAAATGAAAATAACCTGAGTGGTATGGGGATCACTTTCTATGGGAAATGTATGATAAAGTGAAGGTTGAATCGAGCCAATGATCTTCTCAACCAATGGTTGGTCAGGAACAGACTCATGGGATTCACTTTCAAAGAGAGAGTGATTGACTAGAGATGACTTCAGATTAATCACTTGATCAACTAGTGGGGGATCAAGGGAAAGCTTCTAGTAAACAAAAGGAAGAAAAGGCTAAGAATTCGTAAGGTTATCCAACATTTTTGAAGCTTCATCCATATAAGGGTAAAGGTGAATGGGATTATTCTCTTCACATAACCTACAAGGATATTTTAATTTACCCTTTTTTCCATGGTAATTATTATCACTAGTTGAGGTTTTATCACCAACATCATCTCGAGAGGCCAATGACAAAGGTTGATGTAAGTTGGTGGACCACACTTCTAATAATTTTCGAATACTAGTGTAATATCTAAGAAGGTGGTCACCCTTACATAACTTGCAACTGAATTTTACTTTACGAGGTGAATTGGAAGCTTTTTCAACATTAGTTGCATTGGTAGCAATGGTTTCTCAGTTTCCATCTTGGTTATTTTTCTTCTTCTTATTCGTACTCTTCTTATTCTTCTTAGCTTTCTGGTTAATATAATCTAGACTTTCACTAATAAAAGAGGAATAACGTGATGAAGAAATAGGTGAAGAAGGAGAGGGATCAAATTTAAGATCAACATGAGGTTGAAATTGTTTAGGTGGTGGCGAAGTTGGTTGATAAGTAGCTTGGGCATTTGAGACCATGGGGCTCAAAAATAGCCAAACTAGAGAAAAAATGGTCAATCATGGAAGGGACAACGTTGCCATATATGCAGCACCAATATTTCCAAAAGAAGGAAAGGACCAGGACTCCCATATGAGGGGTTTTCTTGATTGGTAAACTCAGGAAATGTTGCCATTACTCTCAATCTAAGATTCAGTAAGGAGTCATGCATGGGTAAGATGTTATTCCATGGGTAATAAATTTTATAAATTAACAAGAAAATAGAAAATGGGGAAGATAGGAAAAATGGTTAACCAAGAAATTGTGAACCACAGAATGCCTCCTCGTGAACCAAGATGTACGACATATAATCTCCTCGTATGTTTTGTTTGGTGTATCACAGTTTACAAGGAATCGAGCTCAGTTACTTATATATGGATAACAATCTAGTGGGGACTCCAATAATATATGAGACAATACGTGGGATTGTAGTTCTTAGTAGTGTTTTCTAATTCCTAGCCATTCGATGAGAGCGTTCCCATATAGTTACGATGTGTGGAGCACTTCCGATATACCCAAAAGTACTAAAGAATTGTCCTATGCACTTCCATACATGGAATATGATATCATCCCTAGGATACAACGTAAGAAAACAACATTATCTCCTAAGTTTTACAACAGTGGAACACATCTCTAACCTAGACCTATAAATTTTTGGGTTGAGTTCTAAATTATCCTTAGGTTAAAGTGAGGTAAATTTTAAGTTTATCTTGACTTACATTTCAGTTTCAAACACTTAAAATCAATGTCACCTGAACATACCTGTAATGAAACTAATATGAGGTAAACACTCTTTTCATTTCGTTGAAGGCTATCTAGTATAGTGAATAAAATCAAACATTAATCCAATCAAACAAATATGCATCAAACAAGAAAATCCAAACCATAACTTTTATTTTCACTATTCCAATTCAGTTGAAATAATTAAGAGATGCTAAACAATGCAATGTAATCTATGTAAGATTCCCCTAAAAACTTTGCAAATGTAATCTATGCACATTTTCCTTTTTCTTTTGATGAATGAGAATACACTCAATACACCTTTTAGCTTTCAATCACTAAACAATGTAATCTATGTTTAATGATAAGTCTCAAAGATACTTTCTGATGCAATGTGATCTAATTCCCTTGATCGAAAATTAAATTTTGAGATGAAAACTAAATTAATGAAAAATCGATTTATTTTATGGTCTCAAAAAAAATAATATTGTTGAATCAAGAGAAAATTAGTATTCCTTCCATACATACAAGAAACAAACAACAATTTCAATTGACTCAAAGGATCAAAGAATCAACCAAAATTAGCTTTCAGGACATCAAGTATGGGATGCAGTTTTGCACAACACAAAGAAACTAACACCAAACAAACAAAATTTGATGCACATAGAGAATGAGGATTACATTAGAGATAAGGACGCACTAGGCCTTTTAGCATAAACCATAAAAATTTTCAAATTTAAGGAAAAAGAATAATTTAAAGAGAAAAAACCACAATGATAGGATATTCAACGATACTTTAGACATTAAAACCCATGCTGGAAGTGTTACTTTACACAACAAAATCTATGTTGGATGAGAAACTAGACCAGTGTAGGCAGACAGTGGAAGACAAGGTATTCAGTGCAACTATACTTAGCAATATCCACACTAGCAGCGAGTCAGTCTCTCGAAAAACACATGCTAAGTGAGAAAGGCTTAGTAAAAACAAGCGAAGTTTGAGAAAAATCCTAGACCTGATACCATAAAACACAAACTACTCAGAGTACACACTCAAAATCAATCAAAATGGAGGATCATTGAAAGATTGATCAAACTAGGAAAAAATACCAAATTCAAAATGATGTTGAAAGTGCTATAGGCTCCCCAGTGGAGTCCCCATTTTGTACCATGGGAATGGGAGGATGACTTTAGAACAATCACTTGATTAAGTAATGGATGAACAAGGGAAATTTTCCCATAACAAGCATGAAGACAAGGCTAAGAAGTCATATAAAGTTATCTAACATTTTTTAGCATTCATCCATACAAGGAAAAAGATGAATGGGATGATTCCCTTCACATAACCTACATGGAAATTTGACTTTATCCTTTTTCCCATGGGCCTTATTGTCACTAGTTGACGTTTTATCACCAACATGATCTCCAGAGGCCGATGACAAAGACTTATGTGAGATGGAGGACCACACCTTTAATACCTTGGGAATATGAGGAAAACATGTAAGAAGGTGGTCACCGTTACATAAATTGCAAGGGAAATTGACTTTAAGGGTGAATTGTAAGGTTTTTCAGCATCAGTTGCATTGGTATCAATGGTTTACAGTTTGTTGTATAGATATTCCCTTCTGCAGACAGAAGCGATCTCTATTGTCCTAATGGAAGGATATGGTACCAAAGCCAAAAAAATATGCATAAAATTCCCTAGTTTATATCAGAAAGTAAAAGGTAAGATATATGTCATACTTCACTCTGATGATAATACCCGTTGGTGTCATTTCCAAATCTACTTGCTTCCAAGTCTAGTTATCTTTACATTGTTTTAGATGAATTTCTACAAGGAATACCAAACAAAGATAATGAAAGCATAGAGATCATAATTCATTATAACATAAACTGTATGGCAGATCAGAGAGTATCACACTAAATGAGTAATGATTTACACATTTATGGAAAGCAAACACATTATGTATTATTAATATAAATAAAGAGATGCATACAACCACTTAAGTTATGATGTGGGAAGCCTCCATTGGATGAGTTTCCAAGTCCTATCCAAGACATTAAAGCACTCTTTTATCCTTCGAAAAATGGCAACATTTATGAAAAACTTAGCACAAGGATGGAAACCATCATTGATCAACCAAAAAATATCAACAACAATGATCAACCATTTGATAAAAGAAGGGAATTAATTTATAGGGAAGGAGAGGGAGCGAGGGATCGATAAAGGAGGGAAGAATGTCCACACCTTAAGGGGAAGATACATAATAGTAGGATCAAAGGATTGACATGGGAGATTTTAATCCAATTCCTATTCACATGTAACTATCTCTTTGTTCTCGAGGCTTCTAGCAAGAGAAGTTTCTCCTCCTTTTTTGGAGAAACTTCCTGAAGAGGAGAAACACACTTTTTCACTTAAATTCCCACATTGGTAGCGCTAGACACTTATAATGGTTAAGGTGACAAGTGTGAGGTATAATTCATGAGGACCACACTCGGCCTGCAAGTAGGGTCGTTGGCAATACTTTCTAGAATTGCTTCAAGGAATTTCTTCTTTTGTTCTTCATGGTAGCTCTAATCATGTTTTCATGGTGAACACATTAACAACCTTTGTTACTTTGCGCCATTTGGGGAAATGTTCAGTAGCTAAAGGCAAGAGACAGGGAGTGAAAAAAAATATTTTATATCATATCCACATTGTATATTTTTATCTAGAAGAGTTGATGTTGGTATAACCCCTTATTCACATGATAATAACCTAGAGCTAAAGAATGTGGAAATCATGAATTTTGGCTAGGTGAGAAAATATAGAAAAAAATGGATATTGAAAATGCCTTTGTAAGGGAGAAGAATTTGAATAGTAAGAAACTGACATGGAATATTCACAGTCACAAAAGAAATCTCAAGTTCAAGGAGAAGAAGAATAAGATTAAGTTGAAAAAGGTGCCTTCTGAACAACCTATTTTCGGAATCATTAGAGAACTTTTGAGGTATAAAATGGGCATACTAAGAAAAATGTACAACCAAAATAAACTTTATAAGAACCAATAGGATTAAATATTATGATGATAACCATGGAGGATGATGATTCACCATTTTTGGGGTAAAAAATTAAAAATAAAAAAAATATTCAAATAGTAAAACTACTTTTTCAATTTGTATTTTCAAGTTATCTTCCTAAGGTATTACTCAAATTTCGAGTGGAAGCACTCATTGGATGCACAACTTAATTCCTTACCCAAGTAGTAGCCATTTTTCATACTTTCAATCGAGTTCCCTGCTAACCGAAAAATGCAAAATACATGAAAAAACGTGATTGCAATCATATTTTTCATGTATTTCTCATTTTTCGTGTAGCATGGTCCATAGAAAGTATGTAACATGGGCATTCTTTAGATAAGGAATCAAATTATGCTTCCAACGAGTGTTCCCATGCTACATTTGAGTAAACCCATAAGGAGATAAGTTGAAAATACAAGTTGAAAGAACAGTTTTTATTTTTTCCATCTAAAATTTTATCATGTAATCTAATATTATTTTATTGGTTCCGCTATTATTTTATAATTTCCCTAGAAGGCCCTTTTTAGACCTCAAAATTCCCTTAATGTGCAATTATCCTAATCCATAGTACACAACTTCTTCCTTTACTTCTACTAATCTCACAACACTTTCAACTGAGAGAACTGCATATCAATTACATTCCTTGTAGAAAAACTATGAAAAAATTAAGGAAATAAATCATCAAGTAAAATGAAACATGAAAACCTAGCTATCAACAATATCAAACTCAATTCATCAAACCATATTTCTTTCTGCTATAGATTCAGAAATGAATAAACTGAAATTATCTCATGCACCATCTTTCTCAGTCTGTTCAAAAAATGCCAAATTTTAAAACTATGAATTTGTCTATAAATGTAGGTGAACTATCATTCCTTAAAAAGAAAAATTATATAAACAACCTACCGAAATTCTTTAAAATTAATAGGGAAAAATTTATTGAATTATATGTAAATTATATAATAGTGTATAAATGTTTTCTAATCATTTAAGATAGTAGAAGGCTAATTCAAAACCTAAACATATACAAAATTAAGAACATAAGAAAATGAATTGATCCAAAATATAAATAAATCAATATTATATTGTATAATAATTATTCTAAAGTGAAATACCTAAGGAATAAATTGAATATTCCTAGGTCTGAGCATGCCCAAAAAGTTAAGATTTCCCAATTTGAATAATAAAAGAAGCAACTACTAGACCAATTAGTACATAGAAATAATGAAGTTTTTGAGTTGAAAAAGTAGATTCAAAATCATGTTTTCCCTATTACTATATAGGGTTTTTTTTTATTCAAGTGACCCATCAAACCAATTAACAAAGGTAATCGCAAATTTGAAAATATAGAAGATGAGTTGAAAAGAAAATAAATATCTCTAATAGATATAGAGGAACGATTAAATATAAAACCATGGCATCATGATTTGGAAAATGAGAAAAATAACCATCTAAAACATGAGAAACAAAATGGTCAAATGGAAATAAATAAGTTGAAAGGAATGTTGAAACGAAAAGAGAGAGGTTTAGAGTGAAAATTTTCAGGACATGCCTTCAAATTTGGTCTACATTAATATTATTGTAAAGTAGAAAGATCTATTGAATAATTCACAACAAGTTATAAAATAAGTTGGTAAAGAAATAGGAGATAAAGTCCCAATGCTAAGGAAAACGATAAAATAATTAAATGAAATAAGTCTAAATGTAATATCCATATTTTCAAATTTTATAATTAGTGAATAAACCTAAGGGTCAAGTGGACCTAATGAAAAATTTATGTATGGACATATTATTTTTGGAAATTAATAAATAAATGTAGAATTTATATTAGTGTATAAAAACAAAGTGATTTGAGACAAGGAATTATGATCCATGAGGATGAACTAGAATCCAAATACTTTCCCAAAATTCTCTAGAAATCCTTGGAGAAAAAGATTTAATAAAATCCTCAGTAAAGTGGAAAGTTACTAAGAAGGGGTAAGAATAAAACTAGGCTGAGGAAAAGCTAGTTTTAAAAGAATATTTTGTGGAAAAAATGAAAGAAAAACCTAGGCTAAGGGAAACAACATCCCAAAATAGTGGGAAGTCATTATGGAAATAATATGAGGGAAAGCAAGCTTAAATAATTCATTCCTAGTGTGACAAGGGGGTTTTCTACACTAGGGAAGAATTGGTCTTGCTCGGGGGAGAGCTGTGTAAAAAGCTCATGGTTGGGAGGAAAATAATCTCTATACAATGGTATGTACTTCTTGTGAATTTTTCTATTTAGTAAAAGTTCAAATTTAGATCTACTGCTAGCATGTTACACTAAATCTGACATTTTAATGATAGATTAAATAGGAAGAAGACCTAAATGTAATTATTTATGTTGTATGTTATTAGAAGTGAATTATTATAATCTATTGTACAATGTTAATCAAAGGAGTGTATGTGTAGTGTATAATATTCATTTTAGCATCTATTTTTCCGTATGCATTACATAGAGCCTAAATTATAAATTGATATAGTTAAGTCTCAAATTCTATCACATAGGCTCAGGATGGGTCATGGTATAAACAAGCAAAATATCTAAACCCAAGATCAGGATCTAAATTTGTTGCTTATTTATAAACAGAAATAGGAAAATAAACTGAAAGGGAAGAGTATATGTATCATAAATAAAAATGATTGTACAGTAAGTCACATATTAATAAAATTGATTATGCTGATATACAATTCAGATAGGAATGTAAAACAAAGCTTTTACATATATTATGTCAAGTGGAAAAATTATTAAACAAGTAATAATTCAAAGGAAAAGTCATACATGTTCCAACACCAAATAGAGAAAAATAAAATATGTATTATTCAAAATTCATATACATGACTATAAAATATAAATACTCGAGAGGAATGGAGGATAAGACTATTCATGATAATATGTTTTTTTGAATTGTAGAGTGAAATTATAATACATTAGGGTAACAGTCCTAGTAATATATTAAACAACAAAAATATGACATGCAAAATGGAGAGGATATTGTAGTGTCTTCATTAGTCTAGTGACCGACATGTAAATTAGAAATATTGTCTGTGAAATGTGGTGGTTGATGACAACGATGAACATTACATTATGTAGAATATATAATGTCAAACCTGAAACAAACAGTGAAACTAAAATTAGAATAATGCTGACAATGTAAGAAAATAAAATTAAGGGAGTAAATCCTAAGATTAAGAGTATAAGAGGTGAGAGGAGATACCTGGAATTAATCTTCAATACATGGTCTTCTCCATGTACCTACAGTAAGAAAATACTGTAAGAATAGCTGAAGAGAATAACATAAATAAAAACATTAACTAATTAGTCTGAATAAATACAAACCTGGAAAAGGAGGTATGAAGATTTGCATATGTGTTCGACAAACCTCGAAAGAGGACAACAATCTGGGTAATGATTACCCATGTTACTTTAAGAAAGCAAAATTAAGTTTATAAACAAAATATCGAATATAATATGTAAATATTTTTAGAAAGAGGGAAGTATTGTTAAATATATTTAGAAGGAGAGGTTATGAAACCTTTGTACAAGGAAGCTAATAATTATCCTATACATACATTTAAAATCTGAATGGTATTCTGTAAATGAAAATTAACGAAAGCTACAACCAATAGGATTTTTTTTTAACTAATACTAAATAACAAAGAGTATAGCGATCATAAATAATAAATAAATCTAGAAGAAAATGAGTGAATCCAGAAAATAAGACTTTAAATATCGGTCTATAGAATATGATATACAATGGACCTGAATTGATAGATAATGAATGTTAAGTTCATACAGTCAATACAACCGTGAAATTATAATTGGCTCTCTGCCATACATATAGTGGTAGTTTAAAGGAGGGATTGAGTAGAAAATATATATAAATATGACGTATTAGAATGAATTATTATAAAAAGACAAATACTGTGAAAACTGAGAAAACCGAGTCCTCAAATAGCATACATTCTGAATAATATATCAAAATCCCAAAATTTAAAGAACATAAATCCTAAATTATGAAATCAAATAACTGATTAAAGCAGGGTAGTATGATATATATACAGTATTGAACCAAGCTCAGAGAATTTAATTAAACTAACGTAGAGATGGGAGAAATCCATATGAATACGCCCATTAAGCATACATAGGGATCATATTAACTATGATGAATAATTACAATTTATGTGTTATAAAGGTGTGAGTCTATTCAGAACAAAATAAATAAATAAAATTACCAAATGTTGTAATGTTCACAAATAAGGTAGGAAGTTAGCATTAAGCATGAATGAAAAAATAAAAAATTACAAAATGTTGTAATGTTCAAAGATAAGGCAGGAAGTTAGCATTAATCATGAATAGATATATATATTGTCTTCCAGCAACCAGAACCTGAGTTAGGGAAATTACATTATACGAAATATGAAAAGGTATATTCTTATCATATGAAATTAAAAGGTATGCATAGAAAGGGAAAATTAAACTAATTCGTATTTTATCCAAATAGGTAAACCGATTATCTATCTCATATAAAAGAACCCAAAATGAAAATTAAGGGTTTTACGTTATAACAGAGATTTTGAATCAACGAAATAAATTTACAATTTAGTAGGGAAAAACAACACTGTAAATTTCCATAAGGGTCTATATCTTTCTAGAATGAAACGCATATGAACTTACCCCAAATGTTGCAGATAGAACGAAGTGGTAAAAGGAAGAAAGGGAGCCATTACCATGACGAATTTTAGGAAAATGTAGTAGTTACATGTTGAGGGTATGAATAACCACCTACGGACATGAAAAAGGTTTCGTAAATTGACACCAAATTTAGACTAAAATCAAAACATAAATAAATCAGTAAATTATTTTAATGTATGACACAAAAAATGAAATTGAATACATGTAGAGAAATGGGTAAATATGATTTCGAAGAAACCTTGTATAGTGATGAGAATGACTTTTGAAAATCTCTAGGTTTCATATTCTAATGTAGTTTTGAACTTACCTATCTGTCAAGAACTGGGGATTCAATATGCTGGTTGAGGGTGGCCATATGTAATGGAAATACATTGTTGAGATTCTGTGAATAAAAAATTATATGTGTGTGTGTGCTACAATAAGGCATAAAATCATATTGTGCATAATGAGAAGAAAAAATAGACCAGTAAATTTGTCCAATATATATATTACAGTAAGGCGTAAAATCATATTATGCATAAATAGAAGAGAAAATAGACCAATAAAATTTTCCAAGTGACAGTGCATACCTGCAAGATGAGAAGATATCTCTTTAAAGGTCATGATTCACTATAGAACCAAAATTAAATTCAAAATAACCACCGAGCCATGAGCCTGGAGAAACTACAATTGTTGTGATAAAAGTAAGGAAATGTCCCTCACAGTTCATGTCAAAGATAACTATCCTTATCAGAGTGAAACGATTCGTAGCTCTATCATGAGGGAAGCCACCAAAGAATAATACTACCGCAGCTGAAAAACAAAATAAAATTCCAAATGACCCAGTAGGGGAGTCTTCCAAAAACATTAGGTTTTTCATCTGAAATCTCTATCGTCCAATGCAATTAAATATCAAGTGTACAAGTGGAAAAGAAAGGTACCCTGACCCACGTGAAGCAATTTCAACAAAGGTGTGTGTAAGTCAAGTGTGAGACATCAAGATAAGTGAAGGAGATTGAAATAAATCCAAAGCTAATGACCTCCGTACTTATCCTTAGAGGTTGGGTACAATAAAACCAAAGTAGTAACCTTTGTAATTATTAACAATGATATCATATTACTCCAATATTGACGAGGGGTCAAATTAGTATGATATCGATATGACTAATTAATAGAGTAAAATAATTTATGGTAGGGGGATGTAGAAAAGAAAAAGTATATTAAGCGTATAGTAATTTCGATGTAATACCAAAATCACAGGGTTGAGAGGTAGGGACAAGTCCTATAGTTTTAATTAAAGTATAAGTTATAAATATAAAATTAATAATTCCTAAGGAAAGGAAATCAAAGAATGACATTATCACAACTTTAAATACGAATGTCATAAAGATACAGTTACAATGACCAAAAATGTTAAGAGGACCTAACTTAGTAAAAAAAATAAAAAAAATTGATTAGTGGGAGTTGTTACAAGTGGTTTCAGAGCCCATGTTAAAATTTATGGGCTTATGGGTCCCAAAACAAAAAAAAAATTCTGATGTAAAAAAAAAATTCAAATGATAAAGTCATTTTAATTGTTATTTTTGAATGCTAATTGACTTATGTGCATCAGATTGAAGTGTAGAAAAGTTACAGCTACTCTTATGGCTGAAAGAAAAGAGTTGTATGTAGAACTGGGGAGTGAAGGGGGCCTACCAGATCAAAATTCTCCAATGCTGGAAGTTGTAAAGAATTTCCATCAGGAAATGATTTAGATAATGACTAGCAATGAACGTTTACTGCAGGCCATTATTGTGCAAGAGAGGTTGATAAGGGAATTAACCTTGAGGTCTAGTCAACATATCGAAGACCCAAAAAGAAAAATGAAAGAAAAATAACCCAACTTAGAGAGTTCTGAGAGTGGGGAAGAATCTGGTTGAAGGTCAAAAAAATAAAAAGGAGTTACAGGGAGAATTTTGCAAGATCAAGCCTCCAACCTTTGATGGAGAGAAGGAAGAGTATGTGAAAGCCTGGATCCTAAACATGGTCAAATACTTCCAAGTATATGAATATGGAAGTAGTCTGAAAGCAAGATTGACAGTTTAATAGCTGCAAGGTAAAGCCACACTTTGGTGGGAAGAGACCAAAATCATACACTTTCTTGATGAAAAGACGATTTCATGGGAAGAATTTCAAGAGAAATTCAAATCTCGATAGCCTAGTGAGAGGTATTATGATGCTAGGGAAAAAGAATTTCATGGGCTAAGGCTTAGACAACTCACTATCAATGAATTTGTGATGAAATCCACCAACTTACTTTGTTATGTTCCATACAAAAGGGAAGAAAAATCACAAGTAAAATGATCTCTAAACTATTTTCCCACCATCTATAAAGAAATAATTTAATTTGCCAATCCTAAAACTATTGATGAGATTGTTTGGAAATCATGACTGTGCTACCAAAAATTTAAAGGCAGGAATGAACAACTGTAAAACTGGAAGAGTAAGGAGAAGGGGAAGGTGGAAGCAAGTACAAAAAGATCAAAACCATCCTATCAGAATAATTTTGGAAAAAACCACCAACAAAAAAAGTTTAATAATAGTGGGGAAGTTCAGACAACACATTCCCACACTAGTTCCAAGACCATGGAAGGGAACAACAAAAGATAAGGGGTAGTAAAATCCAAAAAAACATTGAAATGTTGGGGATGCGGGGAGCCTCATATGTTGCGGGACTTCTTGAACAACACTTGTACAACTTAGAACATTCAAGCATTACGAGAAGTGACTACAGTGAATTATATTTCCCGAAATATTCTCCAGATCAATGCATCATTAGAACACAGACATGTTAAACATCAATAAACAATGATTGAAATTAAAGGTATCATATTTGACCAACTTGTGTCTATTTTAATTGATCTAGCAACTAATTTAAGTTATATCAGCCCCTAAGTAGTGGAAAAGTGTAAATTAAAAACAAAACAAAAAATTCAGCACTCTTGGTTGGTACAGTTGGCTACACGAACAAAGAGGAAAGTCACTCATAAACTACCCAAAACTTCTATAAAATTAAATGGATATAAAACATCTCTCTAGTTAAACATCCTTCCTTTAGGATCTTATGATCTCCCATTTCGAATAGATTGGTTGGAACAAGAGAAAGCAATAGTGAATTTCTTAGAAAAAATAGTGACTTGCACTGATATTGTAGAAAAATCTGTAGTAGTCAAAGGAAAAAAAAAAACAGTGTCCATTAGGCAGATTTATGCATTACAATTGAAACATACATCAGGAAAAGGTTGTCAAGTATATGTTATCTAGATTGAAGAGTTGGGAAAACGAAAAAAAAGTGAATTTGTATAAGACTTACCTGTAATCAATGAATTCCAAGATGTATTTCTGGAAGAAATTCCTCATCTTCCCCCTCGAAAAAACATTGAATTTTCTACTGAGCTAGCACTAGGAGCTACCAAAGTTTCCATACCACCTTATAGAATGAGTACTCCTGAACTAATATAATAGAAACTTCAATTACAAGAATTGTTAGACAAAGGTTACATTATACCAAGTGTGTCTTCGTGAGGAGCGCCAGTTTTGTTTGTCCAAAAGAAGGATGGGACCTTCTGGATGTGTATAGATTATAGACAATTAATCAAGTTAACCATCAAGAACTGGTACCCTCTTCCATGAATATATGATCTATTTGATCAAGTAAGAGGGGCAACCATATTCTCAAAAATTGACTTGAGAACTGGCTATCATCAACTTTGTATTAAAGATGAATACATCCATAAGACAACCTACCAAACTTGATATGGACATTATGAGTTTGTATTTTTACCCTTTGGACTCACAAATTCCCCTACTACATTCATGTGCCTGGGGAACAATTTTCTACATAAACATCTTGATAAGTTTGTATTAATATTCATAGATTATATTTTGGTATACTTCAAAACAAATAATAACATCAGGAAAGTCTTAGAATAGGGTTGCAAATCATTTGAGAACATCAACTGTATGAAAAACTCAACAAGTGTGAGTTTTACAAACCCAAGATTCAATACCTGTGACATGTCATTTCTAAGGAAGGATTGGTGGTGGATCTAGAAAAGTTACAAGAAATTTTGAATTGGCCTGTACCCACCAATGTACCAGCAATATGATCATTTATGGGTATTGTGGGATATTACCATATATTTGTGGAAGGATTTTCTGCATTGGCTTACCCCATCACATCATTGCAGAAAAAGGAGTGAAATTTTATTGGACAACCAAGTGTGAAGATAGTTTTGAACAACTAAAACAGAAATTAACTAATGCACTTGTCCTATAAATTGATGATCCAACTAAATATTTTGTTGTGTGCCGATGCTTGTATAGAATGGCTAGGAGGAGTATTGTTGCAAGACAATGCTTTAATAGCTTATGAGTCTCGAAAATTATAGAAGCATGAACATAATTATGCAGTATATGACTTAGAATTAGTTATTGTTATACATGCACTAAAATTGTCGAGACATTACCTGTTGGGAAAGAAATTTATATTAATGATAAACAATATAAGTTTAATGTATTTCTTTAGCCAACCAACTTTAAATGCATGACAAGCAAGGTGGTTAGCTTTCCTCAGTGATTTTGATATGGAAATCAAAGACATAAAAGAGAAATAAAATCAAATTGATGATGCCTTAAGTAATCATTCTCAACAAATTTTGACAAACACTAGGAGTAGTGTAAAATTTGATGTGGAAGAACAAATCCAAGGAGTATTATTGGAATATCCTCAATAGGTAAAATTGCAAGAAAAATTACAGCAAGCTGAAATTGCAGGGTATACTATAAATCAGAAAGGATTGATCAATTACAAGAAAATATTGTATATTCATATTCTATCCACCTTAAAACATGAAATATTAGATGAATACCACAAGATACGTTATGCAGGTCATACAAGTTATCAAAATATGGTAACAGCCTTGAGGAAAATTCTATTTTGGCCAGGAATGAAGGAGGTAGTTGATTACTTGGAAATGTATTTAGAGTGTCAACAATTTAAAGTAGAACATCAACATCCTCTTGGTCTATTGAATCCTCTCCCCATTCCATAATGGAAGTGGTAAGTGGTATTAATGGAGTTTATTAGAGGATTTACATGTACCAAGTACCAACTTTATTCAATTATGGTTGTAGTGGACACATTAACCAAAGCAACACCCTTTCTACCTGTCGAGTCCACTTTTGGAACATCACAAGTGGCCAATGTGTTCATGAAAGAAATATTTAAACTCCACATAATAAAAAAAATGATTATCTATAATTGAGATGAAAAATTTACATTTGCCTTTTAGAAAACCATGTTTGGGGAATTGGGGACAAAGTTGAACCTTAGTACAGCTTACCAACCTTAAACAGATGGACAGTCAGAGAGAAAAAATCAAATATTGGAGGACATGTTGCGCATGTATGTGATGGATAGACCCACCAAGTGGGAAGACTTTCTGAATTTGGCATGATTTTCTTACAATAACAGCTATTAGGGCTCCATTAAAGTGAGTCCATTTGAAGCTTTGTATGGCAGAAAATGCCACACTCCACTTAGCTGGAATCAACAAGAGGAAAAATTGGTGCTTGGATGAGAAGAACTACATGAGATGGAACAGATTGTGAAACAAATTCAACAGAATATTAAAGTATCTCAATATCGTTAGAAGAGTTACGAGGATACAAAAATAATTCACAAAGAATTCAAAGTTTGATATCATGTGTATATAAGGATTAAACCTTACAAAATTACCTTGCATACCGGTAGTTGTGCTAAGTTAGCACCTCAATACTTTGGACCCTTTGAGGTTTTGGAGAGAGTGCGGCTAGTAGCTTACAAGTTGGCTCTACCTAGTCATATTAAAGTTCATAATTTTTTTCATGTTTCATAGTTGAAGAAGTATGTGCATGAACCTTCTGACATGATTAACTAGATTGTGAAACAGGTGGAAACAAAAGGGGACTTTATTCCAAAACCACTTCGTATATTGGAGAAGGAAGAGACTGTGCTTTGGAATAGAACAGTAGCTCAGGTGAAAGTGTAGTGGAAGCATTTTTCAAGTAACAAAGATATTTGGTAGCATGAAGAAATTATCAAAGAAACATACCCATCATTATTTAGGGAATAAGCAGAAAGATCTGCAACACCATGGACAATGTCTTTGTTTTAGCGGGGGACTATGTAATATCCCTATTTTCAGCTTTTATAATTACTAAATAAACCTAAGGGTCAGGTGGACCCAAGGAAAAAATATGTATGGACATATCATTTTTGAGAATTAATAATAAATACTACTACTCGTTACCTATAACAGACATTAGAAATTTAAATTCAAGCTTGAATAAACACACTTTATTTATATACACACTGGTATAGCTCCCTCCATCATTTTATTATTCTGTTAGTTATCTTCTGGATGCATACATACATTTGTATTTCCCTGCCTTTTTACTCTAGACGGCCATCAGGGTACCCATTCAGATTCTTCCACATGTTCAATGATTCCTACTATTAGCATATTTTCCATCTCTCGTTTAAATTTTTCTTTATATATTGAGATTAAATTATATGAATGTTGCTTCATATGATTGACATAAACCTGCAATGGGATTCTTAGCTCGCCAAATTCTCCTAAATTTTCTTCATTTCCTTGAAGGTGTTGTGGAACAAGTTTTGGTACTCCCACATTAGATCTCAAAGCTTATCTACCATCTCCTCATCCCAATAATCACCTATAACTTCCATCATGGGACTTTCAATTTTCATAATGTTTACTCCCTTGGTTACGATAAGTTGTGAATACTCTAGGGATTGCAACTATGTTCCACTTAATAGATGCTCCCCTTCAATTTTTAGGATTTGTATGTATCTAAGATTGCCTTCGTCATCTCCCAGTTATTCTATTTTATAAAACTCTGTGAACTCTTTTATTTGTTGCATATTATTTAGTGAAAGACACTATGGTATACTTTCTAGCATTGTTGGGTCTCCCTGAGTAAAAGAAAAAAAGTAGAGTAACTTGAAGGCCTCATTGAGTGTTGGCTCTTCCAACTCAAAACTGAATGTAGATTTTGTAACCACCCCATCCCACATGTACCCGCTTTTATAAGCTCTTTGAGGTAAACATGAGTTGAGAGTTACTATGACATGATCTGAAATCCAAGTTCCAATTATGGAAGTGGGTTCTACTAACCAAAAGCTTACCGAAAGCACTTAAGGACGCCAAATTACCTAGGTTTCAAACAACAAGCAATGGTGATTAGAACCTGAGATGGAACTTATTTTTAAGTGAGCTCACAAACCAATTTCTTGCATACCATGGTAGGAATGCATATGGAAAGCTCCAATCACACAAACAGGTCTCCCTCTATGTGGTTGCAACAAAAATTTCCTAGTTCCATTCATGCTTTCGTGAAATCAGTGCGACATTTTCAGGGCTACTGTATAGGCCACTTCCGAAAACAACTCAAATTTTTCCATAATAATAAGAAAAATCCATAACAGGAGTACATCATTTAACCATTCCTATAACCAACATATAACAATAAGGAATCCACTACAAACCAATGATTAAATGAGCACAATAACCAATGCATATTTTCAATGATCACAATATTAAAATTACTCACATTAACATATGAAAATTCCAACCAAGTTACGGACCTCCATGTACCACCCGACCATAGGTTATGTTGAAATAAATCTATCTTTCATCCAATTGGCCCCATTTTTATAACATAATTTACCACCCCTGTAGATTTTATGCTCTAAGTTACGGCCTTGGGCAACCCTTTCCCTTCAGACTTGATCATTTTACTAAAAACATTATTTTATTCCAAGCATGAGTGTGGGATCATATGCGTTAAACCAAAATAAAAATAAAAAAACTAGGGATTCTAGAGGCCAAACCATCTCAACCCTCAAGCGTATTGATTTCACCTAAATGGGTCCAAAAATCACTATCACCACTCATGCTTGGATGAGTCCAACTTTATTCACCATATTCATCTGAATTTTCCTATCTCCACCCATTTGTCAAGAGTTCAACGAGAAAGCCCATATCCACCCATGAACCTTAGGAATTTTCCCAATATCACATCAACAAGGATCCAAAGTCCACTGAATAATCCCTAAACTATCATGGATATTCTACTGGACAATTCATCACAACAAATCTAATAATAATATATTAAAATATTGAGATTTAACACTATTGTGGTTTTATTAAAATTCTAGATTTGTATATTTAACTGTAATTAGTGCATGCGTGCAAATGGAAATTATGAAAAAAAATTAGAGAACTACAAGATAATATCACACACACACATAAGACACAGGATATACTCTCTCTGAAACCATTTCATGAGAACACCCAAATGGAAGGTGAGGTCGCTTGGATCTCTTTCTCTGTCTAGAAATATGGTTGTGGTACAAAAAAGTAACACCTGTGGCCCATGGGATTTTACATTGCACAAATCCTCTCTATTTTATCTACCTTCCATCTCTCCTATATAACTTTTCTCAGCTATGGAATGAAATTCTCTCGAAATAATGGAATTCCCCTCCTTCTAGTGGCCGGACTATAACACAACCTGATAGCCTACTAGTGGTTAATTTTTAATATATCAACTATTAAATAAAGTTAAAATATAGACGCTGATAGATTATTTCAGATCATAATCCCATGGCTATACCCTTTTCCATGAATACTTACGGCTGACACAAAATCCTCCAAAACTATAGGTGTGAAAACATAAAGGTGAACTTCTCAGTGGCATAACTTTTTCATACAGACTTTGATTGGCATGCTTCTTACATCGTTGGAAACATATTTGTTTTCTGAATAGCATGAAATTCTATCATGCTAGGGAAACAAATTTTTATGCACAAAACATTTCGTTTTATGCCTCAAAATGCTCCTCGAAGTTTTCAAACCACGTTTTGCCAAAATGGGTCCCACATGTAAAAATGATCCCATGACCTAATTTTCCCACTTTTTCCCCTCAAAATGCATAAATATTGATGAAAAAAATATAATTATCCAATATAGATAAAACCTATTCATTTTCAGAGGATTTTAGTCCAAAAATTATTCTAATGCATGAGGTGAGGAAGTTAATCCTCCACCTTCTCTCTGGTGTAACATTTAGCTTTGAGTGGAAGTTGTCCCTTCAACCTAATCTTCCAAAGGTCATGCTCTCCATGTCTTGTAGCTTTTGAGATATTCTGAAAAATTTTATCTTCTATCAACTGTGCTTAAGAATATGGTGCCAAATACTCCACATAAGGTACAAATTATTCCTCTTCCTGATCTAGTGTGGAAGGCTCATAGAGTTTCAAATTATATACATTCACAACTAAGTAAATGCACATATATGGTGGTAAACTAAGTTGATAGCCATCATCATGAAATTTTTCCAGTATCTCAAAGGTAACATACCTCAGAGCCTTCATTTTCTTATGAGGCCCCTGCAACCTCTCCTTTTTCAACTGTAACCATATTGTGTATCCCATCTTGAATGACTTCTCTGGTCTCTGTTCATAATTCCTACCTTAATACTTCTCCTGTGACTTTTTCAGTATTTCTTGTACATGTAAATGAATATGCCTGATATTCTCTATAATTTTTTCATCCCTCAAAGCATATTATATAAGATCTTCCCTCACTCCTCCTTGTTGACCATATGCAATATCCAAAGGTGAAGGTGGAAAATATCCAAAACAAGTTTCAAATGGGAACTTTCTTGTAGAAATGTGGACTCCTCTGTTATAAGAATGTTGTATATATACCTGATTTTCATCGCAGATCTTTGGATTCTTTTGGTTGTATCCGCTTAGAAGTTGCACCAGAGTCATCTTGACTACTTCTATCTACTCATATGTCTATGGAAGGAATGTTGTAGATCTCTTCAACTTTATTTCCATCTTCTCCCACAATGTAGTCCAAAATTCACTAATAAATCTTCTATCCATGTATGAAATGTCCTTAGTATCCCAAAGTGCAGCCAGACCTGCCCATAGAAAAAAATTGTTGCTTCTTTCCTACTGATGGTTTTTTTATAGGGAATTTGAACACACATCTTGTTCAACGTGTCAACTATCATGAACAAGTATTCATGTCCCTTCCTCGTTGCTGCTAAACCTCCAAAAAATTTCATATAAATGATTTCCCAAGGAAGAGTAGGTATAGGTAAGGGATGATACATATCTATTTTCCTGTTGCTATACTTTTTGATAAAACAAAGCATGCATCTTATTATGAACCTAGTTACATGTTCTTGCATCTTAGGCCAAAACACATTCCTCTACAAGTTAGCCACATTATTCCCTACGCCAAATTTCCCTGCAACATTGGAGGTGTGAGCCTCTCTAATCAGCTACAATCACTCACCTTTAGGAACACATAACTGATCTATCCTGTAGATTAGCACCAGGGATAATTTTAATGATGGAAAATTATCTTGAAGTTTAAAAAATTGGCGAATCTCACTAGTCCCTATTATGCAAACTATAAAATATTTATTGATGTATTTGTAAAATTATTCAAACTTATAATGATATTATATATATTTTCTATATAATGTTGGCGATATTTAACGTAAAATAATTTTATATTGTAAAATTTGGGCGAATCATTTTTATAAAAAAATGGAAATTGGCGAATATTTTTTTTGGAAAAACCATGGAAAATTAGCCCACCTGCGAATATTAGCCCCTAAAATTTTCCATGATTAGCACATCCTTGAGATGGTAGTTAATGGTGTTGTCACCATTTTGTACCTAAATCTCACTCTACAACTACTAATACACCTTCTTGAATTCCTCATTCTCAGAATATGCCTCTGTATATGTATCATGGGTTAATTCGTCCATGAGCATAATAGTCCCAAAAGCTGTAATATTTGATGTGGGTTTACTTTAAATAATGTCATACAACCTGTTTGTGCTTCCATTATTATACTTGATCACCAAATGAAACAATTGTAAGAATCCCATCCACTTGTAATTATTTTTTTGTTGTAGCTTACTTTGGGCTTCCAAGTACTGTAACTACTAGTGATCTATGTAGATTATTGTCTCCTTTCCCATCATATAGTGCTTCAAATTCTTCATAGCTTGCACCATGTCATAGATATCCTTGTCATAGTTAGGTTAGTTAATGACTTTCCCATGAAATACTTCAGAATGGTATCATACCTGCATTCCTCCCTACATCAAGACAACTCACATAACATACCCACTTGCATATGTCTCCACTTCGAAGGGTCACTGAAATTTTTGTAATGTGAGAATTTCTTCTTCAATGAGATTATTATTTATCTCCTCGATATTATTCTTCTCTTGTTTTCACCACTGAAAAATCTTTCCACTTTCTTTTATGGAATGGAGCAGTGCTGCTGCTGCTAAAAATGAGGCTATGAATTTCCTCAAGTACTATGCTTCCCAAATGAAACATTAGTAGGAACTAACCGTTTCATGATGGCCTCCATCTTGGAAGGATACTTTGTTAGCTATCCTCCACCAATCACATACCCCAAATACACCAAATATTTCTGCACAAATTCACACTTCTTGATATTTTCTAATAGTTAGTTCTTCTTAAATGTTTCCAAAACCTGTGTCAAATGTGAAATATGCTCCTCCCACGTAGCAATATATACTAGTATATAATAAAAATATACATTAACAAATAAATCTATAAAAGAATGAAATACATCATTCATTAATCTCATAAATGTATTTGTTCCATTACATAGACCACATGACATGACTAACCACTCATACAAACCATGCCCATTTTTGAAGGAAATCTTCTAGGTGTCTTCTTCTTTGACTCAAACCTAGTGATATCTAGACTGCAAGTCCAACTCGGTGAAGTATTTTTCCTGTTGCAGCTGGTATAGCAAAGCATATATCCTTGGAAGGGGGTATTTGTGCTTGAGCGTGATTTTTTTCAACGCCCTATAATATCTAGACATCCACCAAGTACTATCCTTCTGCGGCACAATGATGATGGGTGACCCACATGGTGATGTACTCACTTAAATGACACCCTATTCCAGCAGTTGTTGCAATTAATTCTTGACCTCACTTCTATATCATATTTCATGTACAACCCACTATTTGGTAATGGGGAGACTGGAAATAGTTGGATATCATGCTCCACTTCTCTCTTACCTAGTAACCCTTTAGGCTCTCATAACAAATCCTTTTATGTATGTAACAACTCCTCCAATTTTTGTTTATGTTTCTTAGTACACCCCTTTAGATATGCCTTGCCTCTTATTGACTCCTCTATAAGCCTACTCTTTCTTAAAAACAATGAAACATACTTCTCTTTGGAACTGGTCAATTTATTGGCTTGGTTGGCACTTACTAGTGAAATTTTCGACTTGCATTTGTGTCCATTAATGATGAACAATTTTTTATCCTTGACAATTTGGTTTTGGTTTTCTCTCCTCATTAATATTGAATCAGACATCTACATGTATGGAATCCAAAAAATGAATCCACATACATCAAGGGGAACTACATCTAGATCTACTTCATTAAAAAAATCATAACTTGTAGCAAATATAGTTTTGCATTTTTTATTACCCTCGACTCTGCATCCTTATTTACCCATCCCAATGGACATGATTTTGGATGATCATGAAAGTCCATCCCTAACTTATTAACCATATATAATGTAATGAGATTCACCTGCAATCTTGAGTCAAGTAGAGCATCAATCTTTCTCTTCTTGATGTGTATCTTTCTATGGAGGAGTTTGGGCATTTCTTTCTCTTCCTATTATGAAATGCTACTTTGATTCACCTCCTTTTGTAATGAAATATATATGATCTTCTCTTCCACATAAGAGCTTCTTTAAAATTGGTTGATGAAATTATTGGCCATGAGATTCTTCTTCTTGCTATATTTCTTCTTGTTCTTGAGTGTTAGCTCTGGATGAAATTTTCAACATTCTTCTTCCGTATGGCCATCGATGTTGCAGTGGTTGTTGTGGTTGATAGGATATTTTCAATGGTGTGTTATGGCTTTCACATTCTCATATTTTCCCCATTTTTTCTTCTTCCTCCCCTCCTTATATATGTCTTATTTCTCCTTCTACTTTGATCCACTTGATTGTGCTCTCTTCAGGCCTATGTTATGTAGGTATTGTGTCTGTACAAAATCCTGATCCACCGATTTGGGCTTGAACAACATCAATTGATCATGCATATGGTTGGAAGATCCACAAAATACTTGAGGATTACATCTAGGTTCTTTGGAGAAATACCCAACATTATAGCCATCTTCCTAAATTTTGTGGTTTACTCTTGCACATTTTGCCCAATTTTTTCCTGAAGTAATGCCATCAGCTCAATGGGATAAAATTGTGATTTAATGAAGGTTTTGAAATATTCCCACTTTTTCACTGGAGGCTCTCCCTCCAACTTCATGGTTTTCCATTTGGTTCTCACACCAAGTTAGTGCATGCCCCTCAAATTTTAGTCACACATTTTTTGTCCTTCTTCAATGCGATGGACACTGAAATAGACTTACAGTTGTTGTAACCAATGGTTCAACTTCAAAGCATCGATATTGTTGTGGTATAATTGGATATTGAATTTTTCTTCCATTTTAAACAGGGACCGTGATTATTTCACGATACTCAAATTAGGTTGATATTTTTTGGGCTCTTTTTTCGAATAGTTCTTCAATTCTCCCCGATCTTCTGATCCCTATTCTAATTTTTCCTCTACATTCAAACATCCATCTTCTCTAGGTATCGCTAACTTTCTACTCAAGGCCGCCATGAGGAGGTTTACATTGCAATTTCTATCTCCAACTTGTTATTCCAGTCGCGTAAACCTGACCTCTACATTATCACGAGATTCATTTACATATTCGTCACCCATGATTAGGGCTTTACAATTTTTGGTCACTCCGATATAAATCCCTGAAATCTCCATAAAATACCCAAATAAAGCTACTCCGATACCAAATTCTGATACCAAATTATCCATAAATTGATGTGGATATTCCACTGGACAGTTCGTCACAATAGATTTGATAATAATATATTAAAATACTAAAATATTACACTACTATAATTTTATTAAAATTCTAGATTTATAGATTTAACTATAACTAGTGCACACATGTGAACAGAAATTATGTAGAAAAGTATATGACAAAAAAATAAGAGAGGAAACACACACATAATACACAACATATAATATTTGGGAAACCCTTTCGGGAGAAAACCCAATTGGAAGGCGAGTTCTCTTTGCTCTATTTCTTTGTCTAGAAATATGGTTGCAGGTACAAAGAAGCAACACTTGTGGCCCATGGGTTGCTACACTACACAGGTTGTCTCTGTGTGCTCTCCCTCCTATATCTCCTGGCTATATTTTCTTAGCTATGGAACAAAATTCTCTGAAAATAATGGAATTCCTCTTCCTCCTAGTGGCACAATTATAACATAGACTGATAGCCTACTAGTGGTTAATTTTGGTTACATCAACTCTTAACTAGAGTTACAATATAAACACTTCAAGAATATTTTAAATCATAATCATATCACTAACCTCTTTTCAATGAATAAAATGGGTTGATGCGACATCCTTCTAGAATATAGGTGTTAAAATAGAAGGTCAACTTCTGCATGGCATAATTTTTTCATACAGACTCTGATTGATGTGCTTCTGGCATCATTGGAGAGTTATTTTTATGTAGAATAGCATGAAATTGTGAAACACTAAAGAGTGAAATTTTTACCCCCAAAATATTGAGTTTGATGTACTCAAAGTTCTCTCTAAAGGTTTCAGACCTTGTTTTTCCAAATTGAATCCTGCTAGTAAAATCGCTACCATGAGAATATTCCTCCACTTTTTCCACTCCAAATGCATCGATATGGATGAAAAAAAATATAATGATCCAATCCATATCACTAAACATCAAAGATTAATCAAAACAAGAAACCCACAACAAAATTTCTAACGAGGAAATTGAAAAATAAGGTTGAAACCTTTCTCAATCAAGCCAAATCCAAGGACAATGATAACAAAGAAACCAAATAACCACATTCATCTACCATGCATTCAAATCTCAAAAATAAAATCACACATAAGAGCTATTACCTCCAATGTCCTCTTTTTGTAGTTTCTTTTACAACCTTCTCTTTCACTACCCATAAATTCATTTGGTTGCTTGCTTCTCTCTAATTTCTTTCTCTCTCCAAGTCCAAGTGAATGCTAAAATGCTCCAAGAATTCTCTAAGTGGGTAAGAGTGTAAAAGTGACTAAGAGTAACAAATAATAACTAGGAGAGGCATATAATGTTCTATCTCTCGTTTTGTTTCCTTTTCCTTTTCTTTTTCTTTCACATTCCTTCATTTTCTCTCTAATTTTCCTTACATGCATATTCATGTCTCTTCATATTCCTTTTTTCCTATATTCCATTATTTCTCATATTAATTTTCCATTTATTTCTTCTTTGCCTTTGCCAATGACTTTGTGAATTTCCATAGCCAGTAATTAACTACAAATAATGGCCACTATAGTGTTTTCCCTCCATTCAACTTGGAATATGTGTATCATGACCTTGGTTTAATTTATTTCCATTAAGAACATGTCCCCCTTGGGGGAACACCGTACTTGGTGTTCGATGAAACTTATGACAAAAAAAATATACTTCTTATGGAGCTTTATAACACAACCCAATACAATATTTACAATGACCAACTCCTAAAAGCATGACAAACATGACAAACATATTGCTTATTAGAGACTTATAAACACAACTCAATGTGGTATTTACAATCACACACACACACACACACACACACACAAAACTCATTTGATTCAACCACGATTCAACCAACAAACAAGGAAGCATATAATGCCCACATCTGAACTGCAACAACCCTGGTTAAAATTCCATGTGATAAAGTTAATAAAGGAAAAAAAAAAAATACCAAGGTTATGGGACATGTATTCCAAGTTGAACGTTGGAAAAAAACATAGTGATAGGGAAAATAGTGATTAAAAAAACACTATGGAAATTAGAAAATAAAAAGAGGAACTAATTGGAATTTTTTTTATGAAAATAATGGAAAATTGGAGAAAAGGAAGGTGAAGGGTCACATATTTTCATGAGGAAATTGAAGGAAAATTAAGGAAAAATGAAGAAAATAAAGGCATTAATGATAAAAAGGATTATGAATATTAGTTCATGGAGTTTTGTCAATTTTATTTTGGAGCTCTCTCTCTATTCTCTCTCTCACACACTCTTGCACACTTATAGTTTTATTGGAGCATTATTGGAGCGCACTGGATTTGGAGAAAGAATAAAATGAATTTAGGAAAGCACAAGGGGAAAACGGGATCAATAAATACATCTAGATTTATTTGCAGGTACTGAGTTTCATGTATGATTTACTTACTAGTTTTGGCATGCATGGTGTATGCATGTGGTTATTTTCTTAGATCTATCATTGGCATAGAGGATTTCTTGGATGGACAATGGTTTTTCCTAGCGTTTTCATTTCCTGGATAGCCATGGTGTTGTGGATTTTTCCATTTTTTTTTCTCGTTGGTGCTTATGTTCCTTATGGCTATGGGTTGTGTTATTAGCTCCTAGAGCCTTGGTTGGACAAATTCTCTAGAAGCCCTTGAAAATCTTGGGTTGAGTTACTAGTATTAGAATCCTTGGCTAGAAAAACACTATGGATCTCTTGGTGGGTTGTGTTACTAGTCCTGGAGTCTTTGTTGGAAAGTTGTCTTGAGCCCTAAGGCAGTTTTGGGTTGAGTCACTAGTCCTAGAGTCAGGTTGGAACAAACGCTCTGGAGCCCTGGAAATATTGGGTATAGATCGATATGGCCATGGTTACTGATGTTCAACCATGAGGTGTAATCACTCGTTAAGGGTTGAGGTGGTTTGGCATCTGAAAGCACTATTTTGGTTTTTTTCGGTTATTCCACGAGATCCCACATTCATGCTTGAAATATGGTGTGGGGGTGATTGGGTGATTCTATTTTTCATATGTTAATCAGAGCACTTTTCCTCCTATATTTTATGATTAAATGTATTTTTATGATGTGGATTTAATGGTTGTTCTACCAGTGTTATTATTCTGGTTATGTGCCAGTTGTAAGCATGGATTTATGACATATTTTAGTTATGGATCTCATCATATTTTGATTGCAAAATGAATGGTTATTTAATGTATTACCTAATAGATGTTATTGAAAATATTATGATATGGAAAAAAACTTTCTTGATGTGTTTCATATAAGTATCAAACCCATGTACTCATTTATGAATTTATAACCTATGGTTTAAATGTTTCCCATGTGTTTGACGAAATGCCTAGTATGTTCTGGTCAATCTAGGTCAAGTTTTGAGTTGAGAGTGAATGTTTAGAATTTTCATTATATCATTTATGATTCTCTAGTGAGCTTATTGAATTAATAAACATATATGTACTTATAAGATACAGGTAATATGCACACAAATTGTTTGCATAAATGAGTAATTCAGATCGCCAAATTATCAAGGTCATAAATTTGGCATACAATATTTGTTTGACTATCATAATACCTCGTTTTGAATATCTCATAAGGAGTCAAAAAAATATTTTAATGCTATCTCACACTTTTTATGTTTCTCCATTTTCCCTGTAAACTCCATTTAGGCCCTCAAAACAACCTCAGAAGTTTAGAACCCGAAAAAATGGTGAAAATAGAGTTTTTTGATAAATTTAAGGAGACAAAACTTAAAAGAAATAGTGTTAGTTAAAATTAGGATGATAATAGTGTGATAGTGTGTCACTAGGTGTTGCAATCAGTTATGTACATGTGGCTCCATTTTCCATCGGTGCATCCTGGAAAACAGGTCTCGCACAGTAACTCTCATCTCATGTTTACTTGATGAGTTCATGAATTTCGGTGAATGTGGGAGGGGTGGTTACATGATTAACCGCCTCCCATGTAGCATCACCGGGGCCAAAGTGCTTCAACTACAATTTAACTTGATCTATTTCTTGGCTCCATAGCATGGGTTGTTTCCACTGCAATATGCATTGTTTCTCTTGCTGGAACTCTCCATTTGGTTCGACCTATAATATAGAAGAATCAATAACATGATCAACACCATATACATATTTATTAATAATTAAACATGGGAAACATCATGGAATTTAACATATTTTGGTAGAGAAATTCTATAGGCCACTAGGCCAATACTCTCAAGGATCTCAAAAGGCCCACAATACCAAGGTACTAACTTAGCACATGACCCAATCCTCAAGGATATCCTCTTCGGCTTCATGTGCAAGTACACAAGCTCCCCAACCTGAAACTCCTTGAATTCTCTATGATGATCCGCATAACTCTTGTACATGTCTTGTGTTTCTTTCAAATTCATTTTAATAATCTACATCTCTTGTACCATTTCAAACATCATATTTGGTCCAATCAATACCCTATTCATTGGATCACTCTAGTTGATAGGAATATTACAACTTTTCATGTAGAGAGCCTCAAATGGAACCATCTTCAAGGATTCTTGATACCCATTATTTATAATCAAACTCCACCACCGGGCGATACTCCTCTCGCTTTCTCTGTTGATTCATCACATCAATCCTCAACATATCCTTATGGAGCTTGTTAACCCTCTATGTCTTCCCATCTATCTGTGGATGATAAGTTGCACTGAAAATTACGTTTATCCCCAAGCCTAAAAACAATTCCTTCCAAAACATGGAAGTGAACTTGGCATCTATATTTGATATAATATTCTTGGGAATGCCACACAACCTCACTATCTCCCTGATGAAGATATGAGTTACCTTAATATTTGAATTAGTAGGATTCATTGAAATGAAGTGAGCTACCTTGCTCAACCTATCACTACAACCATGAAAAAATCATGCTACCTTGATGTCCTAGGAAAAACTGTAATGAACTCCATAGAATTTACCTCTGATTTCCATTATGGAATGGGAATATGCTACAATAGACTACTTGGATGACTGCATTTAGTTATAGCCTTATCAGAGTTAAAGCTCCTTGCAACAAACTCAACAACCTCTTTCTTTAGGTTTGGCTAATGGTAGAACTTCTTCATAGTCGTCAAATTCTTGTGGTAACCCTGGTGGCATGAATATTTATTGACATGAAACTCTCTCAAAATAAGCTTCTTCAACTCATTTTTATCTAACTCATAAATATTGTTCTTGAATCTGACCAAGCCATCTGCTATGAGGTGATATTCCTCATCCTTATCACCTTCACCCTGTTGATATAATCTATGTTTCAACTTTTGATACCTCTCATCATGCTACCATGCCTTCAATATTTGTTGTTATAAATCTATCCCATAAAAACTTACAACTGAAACATGATTCACCTACACTCTTCTACAGAAAACATCTGCAACTTGGTTCTCCTTGTCATTGATGTACCTAATCTCAAAATAAAACTCTCTAAGAGTAGCCAACCACCTATATTGCCTTACATTCATATTGTGTTGGCCAAACAAATACGTTACTAAAATGTGATCACTCTTAATATTCAACGCATGAATGATTGCTACGAACTGAAGATCATCATTCACATAGTATTTATCATGCTCATTCAACTTGATTGACTCATGGAAATCTAATTACCCTTCCTACATCAATATTCCACCAACTCCTTCATTGAAATCATCTACACAAACCAGAAAATCCTAACAAGAATCTACAATCCTCAAAGCTAGAGCATTTGTATGAAAATTCTTCAACTTATCAAAGCTAGCACCACACTTTTCAATCCATTCAAACTTCTTCCCTTTCATCTACAAGGATGTAATATGATAGTCAGTCTTAGAGGCGTTTTTTATGAACCACCTGTAATAATATACTAATCCTATGAATTATTTGACCTCCTCCACATTCCTCTGAGTTGGTCACTACATGAATTTGCACTATAACTTTTTTTCTACGAATTTTCAGAAGCTGAAATATTTATAGAACAAAGAAGAAATCCTGAGCAACATTGTCATAAAATTTTAGAGCCTGGTTCACAATACTTTCTGAGATATTATATGTGGAAGTTAGGTCTTTTTCAGGCGCCTGAATTTCATCTCAAAGATTTTATCGTGGGAAAATCTTCATAACTCTCTCTCTGAGAATTACATTGGAAAGCTATAAAAAGTGGTCGCAGGTACATAGACGGTAGTTTCTTTTCTATCAGTTTTAGAGTCGAAGGAGCAAACAATGACACACAACAAGTCGTACAAGTTTTCTCTACTAAACCAATCCATAATTGGGTCATTGTGGGAGATTGGACATAACCTTGCCTTGAAGAATCCAAATCAGGCCAGACCTGTGACATTTGAAAGAAGCTTTAGAGGGATACTACAAGGCCAAATTTCAGATATTGAGGATCTACAATTACAGATAAAATTCAATTTGAATATAGAGCTCCTCAAAAGAAAGTAAAATGTGTGTATATTTTTTTTTTCCTGAATTGCACAAGTCTTGTTTGAAGAATCAAGTTGAATTGATTCCAAGAGCATATTGTAGAATACATATCAGTATTAGATTCTAAAATGGCCTATAAAAATAATTCGACATCCATTAAGCCTTTATAAGGCTCTACTATGACTCATGAAGATGAAGAATGGCAACATGACATATCAAATTTACAAGAGCAAGTGCAACAAATTTCGCTCTCGCAAAGAGCAACAAAAAATGACATGGAAGTTTTGAAGAAAGGCATGGAAACTAAGATGGATTGTTTGATGAAAGGCGTCCAATCTAATATGGATGGTTCGAAGAATGGCATGGAAGCTAATATAGATGGCATGGAAGCTGGCATGGAATCTAAGATGGATGACATGGAAGCTAAGATCGATGAAAAAATGGAAAACCTGAAGAATGATCTAAAAGCAGACATGGAAGGTTTGACAAACTTGATACAACAAATGTTTCCTAATGGTGAAAAGGTAGTAGAGGAAACTCATGACGAGAAAAAAATAAATTCTAATCGTGATTTCATCAACTCTAATGTTGGCGGGAAGAACCACCATATTCCAAAAATGGATATGACAAAGTTTGGTGGAAAGGATCCTGTAACATGGATACTACAGATGGAGCAATATTTTGATCTCAATAATGTGCAAAACACACAAAGGGTACGCATTGCAACTTTACATTTAGAACAAAATACATTTGTATGGTATCGATGGTTTTTTTCCCATAAAAAAATTGTCACTTGGTCAAATTTTACGGAGGAAATGATAGCACATTACGACGATACAAAGAGCAACACCTTCTTTAGCCAGTTGATAAATATCAAACAAAAGGTTTTAGTGGGGAAGCACATTGAGGACTTCCAAAAATTGAATATAAGGGTAACTGATATTCCAAAGGAACACAGTATTGATCACTTCATAGGTACTTTAAAGGATAACATCCAACATGAAGTTCTTGTTTTGGAACCTGATTCATTGGACAAGGAATTCAAGTTGGAAAGAAAAATTGAATGTAAAATTATGGCGACAAGGAAGGCTACCACTCACTTCTATAAAGAGGGAAGTGTTGCTACTCCTAGATTTCAACAACCTACAAGGTGGACACCATAACAATTGGAAGAAAAAAGAGCAAAAGGGCTTTACTACAGTTGTGATAGCAAATACACTAAAGGTCATAAGTGTGCTGAGAAGAAATTGTTTTACATAGATTGTGAAGAGGAAGAAGAAAATGAACAAGAAAAGGATATGCACCAGGAACCAACCCTAGAAGAGGAAGAAATGAGTCTGACCATATCATGTAATGCATTAGCAAGAATTACCACTCCTCAAACTCTCAAGATTGAAGGACATATCAAGAAGAAAAAGGTAATAGTATTGATTGATTCAGGTAGTACCCATAATTTTATTCACTGTAAGGTAGCCAAGGAATTGAATTGTTTCCTATACCCAGCACTAGAATGTCAAGTGATGGTTGCAAATGGAGGAACTATAAATTTCTCTAGAAAATTCAATAATATCAAGTTAACCATGGGGGAATTTGTATTGAATATTCCAATGCTTTCCATTTTATGGGAGGTGTTGATGTTGTACTAGGAGTACAATGGTTACAATCTTTGGGGACAGTAGCTTTTAATTTTCAAGAAATTTTCTTGAAATTTCTTTCAGAAGGAAAGGAAGTCAAATTACGGGGTATTGCAGGGAAGCTGGGAAAGATAATAAGCTCTAATGTCATGAAAAATCTTCTAAATAAAGAACAACGAGGCATAATCGAACAATTATGCTCACTAGAAGTTCCAACATCAAAATTGTCAATTTCTGCAGATCTCCAAAAAGTCTTGAACAATCATTCCAAGGTTTTTGAAACTCCCAAAGGACTCCCACCTATTCGTGATCATGATCATGCTATTCATTTGATTCTAGGAAATGTTCCTCCAAACATCAGGCCTTATAGATATCCTTATGTCCAAAAGAGTGAAATTGAACGTATGATTGTAGAAATGTTAGAGGTGGGTATAATTCAACCTAGTCAAAGTTCTTTCTCTGCTCCTGTAGTATTGGTACACAAGAAGGATGGATCATCGCACATGTGTCCCGATTATAGGGAACTCAATAATCTCATCGTTAAAGATAAATTTCCCATTCCTATGATTGATGAATTATTTGATGAATTACATGGAGCAATTTATTTTACCAAGTTGGATCTTCCTTCAAGATATCATCAAATTAGAATGAAGACTGAAGATATTCCGAAAAAAACATTTCGAACTCATGAAAGTCATTATGAATTTTTGGTCATGCCTTTTGGCCTTACCACTGTACCTTCTACATTTCAAGGGTTGATGAATTCCATTTTCAAACCCTTACTTAGAAAATTTGTGCTAGTATTTTTTGATGATATACTAATCTACAACAGGTCTTGGAAGGATCATGTTCAACATGTTGACAGGGATCTCAAACTATTGTAGGAGAAACAATTATATGCAAAAACATCAAAATGTTTCTTTGGAGTACAAGAGGTGGAATATCTGGGTCATATTGTATCTCACGAGGGTGTTAAGGTAGACCCTAACCAAATTAAAGCCATTAAGGAATGGAAAGTCCTCGGGATTTCTTGGGTTAACAGGGTATTATCGCAATTTTGTTAAGAATTATGGGAGAATAGCAGCACCTCTAACAACATTATTGAAGAAAGATGCATTTTCATGGACTCCTAAAGCAACTAAGGCCTTTGAACATCTTAAAGAGGCAATGTGCCTAGCACCGGCCTTAGCTACGTCAGGCTTCACAATAACCTTTATTGTGGAATGTGATGCCTCAAGAAATGGAATTGGTGTTGTTTTAATGCAAGAAAGAAGACCCATTACTTTTGAAAGTCATCTAATCAAAGGAAAGTATTTACATAAACCTATTTATGAGAAGGAAATGTTAGCAATACTGTATGCACTAAAGAAATGGAGAACTTACCTAATGGGAAGACACTTCAAGGTAAAAAATGATCATGATAGTCTTAAATACTTTTTGGACCAAAGACTATCTTTAGAAGAGCAGCAAAAATGGGTCAAAAAGATGTTGGGTTATGACTTTGAAATAATATACAAAAAAGGGAAGCTAAATGTTGTTGCAGATGCACTCTCAAGAAAGAATGAAGAGGTGGAAGCATTTCTTTGTGCCATTTCTATTATCCAACCAGATTGGATAACCGAAGCCAGAGATGAATGGAAGAAGGACAAAGATGTATGGACACTCATTCAAAAGTTGCAGCAAGATCCTAGTACATCTGATACATTTAGTTGGAAAAATGATTCCTTATGGTACAAAGATCGCTTATATCTTTGTAAGAATTCCCAACTAAAACAAAATATTGTTTTGGAATTGCACACTTCTCCTTTAGGAGGACACTCAGGATTTTTAAAAACTTACCACAGGGTGAAGAAAGAATTTTTTTGGGATGGCCTTAAATCTGATATTCAAAAATTTGTGGCGGAATTTTTGGTTTTCCAGCAGAATAAAGTGGAAACAATTAAGACCCCGGGACTTCTACAACCTTTATCCATTCCAAGTCAACGTTGGGAGGAGATTTCAATGGATTTTATCACAGGTTTACCTAAGTCAGAAGGAAAGAGTGTCATCATGGTGGTAGTTGATAGACTTACCAAGTATGCACACTTTTGTGCATTATCTCATCCATTTAAAGCAAGTACGGTTGCTACTACATTTATGGACAGAATTCAAAAGCTACATGGAAGCCCAAGGGTTATTGTGAGCGACAGAGATCCCATTTTTACTGGAAATTTTTGGACGGAGTTATTTTCTTGTTTGGGTATTCAATTAGCTCATAGCTCATCTTATCATCCTCAATCTGATGGTCAAACTGAGATAGTAAATAAATGTTTGGAAGGATATCTTCGTTGTTTTGTATCCGATAAACAAACACAATGGGTCAAGTGGTTACCTCTCACTGAATGGTGGTATAACACTTCCTTCCATACTGCAGCAAAAATGACCCCATTTATGGCACTTTATGAATATCATCCACCATCCATCACATCATATTTAAGAGAAAATTTGAAGGTTCAAGCAGTGGAAGATCACATCGAGCATCAACAAGAAGTTCTCCAACTCTTAAAGGACAACCTAAATTTGGCACAAAATTGAATGAAACACCACGCAAATCAACATCGCAGTGAGAGAAGTTTTGATGTAGGAGACTGGGTATTTTTACGGCTACAACCATACAAACAAATGTCCCTCAAGCAAGCTAAGAAGGATAATAAATTATTACCAAAGTACTATGGTCCTTACAAGGTGTTGCAAAAGATTGGTACTATGTCATACAAATTGGAGCTTCTGGCTTCTTCACGAGTGCATCATATTTTCCATGTTTCATGCTTAAAGAAGGTTATAGGTGAAAATATTCCAGTTCAAACAATATTTTCAGAACTTGATGAGGAAGGAAAAATCGTATTGGAACCTGAAGCGATCATGGAAACCAAAACTCGACAGCTACGAAATCGACCAATTTCAAAGTATCTCATCAAGTGGAAGAACTTACCCACTGAAGATTCTACATGGGAGGATGAGAATTTTATACAGAAGCACCCAGAGCTACTCAAGCATTAAGGAAAAAACTTTTTTGAAGGAGAGGGGCATGTTAGGTCCCTATTTTACTAGTATAGTCCCTTATTGTTGTTAGTGTAACCCCCTTATTGTTAGCATTGTACCTTTGTAACCCCCATATTGTTATTATTGTGCCCTTAAATTATTATTGTTAGGTCAGCTAGGATTACATTGTGGCCCCATGGACTCCTATATATAGAAAGGAGGTTTTGTAATTTGTATCATCCAAGAATTGTTCATTCATGTAATGTATTGGAGGTTTCCCCCTCAAAGTGGCTTATTTCTAAGGTGTTGATATCTCTTTTATTCTATTTTTGGAGCTGGTTTCACAAAAGAGAGTCACCTTGCTCAACTACATGTACTTAATGCACAATTTGACCATAACATCCTTATTCCTTACAAAAAGCACTAGTTCAACCTAAGGAAATAGACTTGGCCTTGTGTATCCCTTATTAAACATATGAAGTTGCAAATTTAGTTACACCAACTTCAAAGTTCTTATCCTGTAAGGTTCCTTAGATACTAGTGTTTCTCCTGGCATCAAATCAATAGAGAAATATACCTCCCTATGAGGAGGAATATCTCAAATCCCTATTGGAAACAAATCTGAAAACTAGTGAAAAACAATATAATTACTCAATACTTCATCATCCTCATCTTCCATCCATTTTTCACTGGAAACATGTTCTACAAACAAAAAATATCCTTTCTTGTGGTTAGGTTTATCTTGCACAACTGTAACCATTCCCACTGATGTAGGCCTCTTCTTTCCCTACACGATTCCTTTTTCTCCATCATCAACCAGGAGATCAATGGGATTGTCATAGAAATCCACCTTAGCTACTGTAGGCATACCATTAAGCTAGAATTCACAATGTCTCACCCAGTAATGAACAATTCCCTTGGTCCCTGTAGCCAACTACACCAACCAAGATATGCTTGCACTTCTTTATTCAACCGACACTTATCCACCAGATCAAGACTAATATAGCTATATTTTGATCTTGAATCAATCAAAATAGAAAAAAAATTAATCACAAATATTAAATTCCATCTCGATAATGGTTGCATGATGATCTGTCTCCCTATTATCCACTGTTGCATAGATCCAAAGAATGCTTTGACCTACATTCCCAATTGTATGTGCCTCTTGAGCAATATAAATTTGAGACATGCCACCCTGATGCAATGGGGAATCAATCTTGTGATTTTATCCTATACGTGTCCATCACCTCAAAGGTTTTTTTCCATCATCTTTATTTTGTTGCTTCTCATCCTAAGACCCTTGTCCTCTCTTAGTTGTATTGAACTTCTTATGGGGTGCCATATTCTCCTTGTCACCTAGATCCTAATATCTCCCTCTCTTATTGAGCCATTCATTTTTCTCATTACCATTCCAATCATGCTTGAACTCATGCTTGCAATTTTACTACTCATAACAATGCTTCAAATTTATGATGACTTCCTCCAGTGACCAAGGTTTATGAAACTCAATCTAGTCTTTGAATTCTACTAGAAATCCATTAATGAACATTTGTATCTTTTCTTTCTCATAATTCAGATAAGGAACATATATTAGCAACTCCAAAAATTCGGTTGTATACTCTTCATCTATCATGGAACCCATCCATAGATCATAGAAGTCCTTATCCTTTCCATCATAATATCTCTCAGACAAGTAATTGCTTCTAAATATCTTTCAAACTCACCCCAAATTAGCTCCTCTTCTCTGATTCCTTTGATGTGCTTTACATCTTCTGAGAATATATATGCTTTTCCCTTGAGACTAAAGGTATCTATCTTGGATTTCTTGTTCTCTAAACAATTATGCAAGCTGAAGAATTTCTTCATCCCTGACATCTATCCCTCTGCATCTTTTGATTTGTTCATTTCTCCATCAAAAGTAGTAGTCTTGTCTTTCTTGAATTCTTCTAGAAAATATTCCCTCTCACTCATATAAGGATGATGGTGGTGGTGATGATGATGATGTCCCTTAAAAATGTATCTAGAATAAAATCCATGACTATTTGCCCTACTATCATGTGACTCCAAAGGTCTGCCACCTCTTACCATAATACCTTTGTCCATCTTTTACGCTTTCTTAGACCTACTTTCGTCTGTAACATTGGTATTTTCTTCGTGTCCGTGACTAATCCAAAATTACCCACCTTCTACAAATATGAAAGGATATAGAGAATGAATACATTAACCTTGACTTGTTTTTCTTTAGCTCTGGAAATCCTTTCCTATGCCTTAATCAAACACTCATTGTTTCCCTTGCAACTCATGATTTCTTCCTTCAAACTTCTCAACGTTTTCTCCAAACTAGAAGAATGTCCCTCTCCCTGTTGGTCAACGGAAACCTCCCATCCCAATAATTCCTCTCTAGGATTTTACATAGATTCATATGAATTATACTCAATTATTCTATGCTTCATCTCTTGGCCTTGTATTTCCTCCAATATGCCATTTTTAGCTAAGTATTAAAATAAAACCTCAATGTATGTTAGGGGAGGCTATTAGATATGTACAGGCTAATATAGATTAGCATGATACAATATCACAAGCATACTAGCTCATACATGGATATCAAAACTTTTCTAATCCTGGAGATAGTTCCGAGCTATAGGGGACCAGTGTCGGAGACAACCACAAAACTGATCAATATTTTAAAATAGCTAAACAGAGGGATTGACCATGAGAGCTCGGAACTAATATTATAATTCAAAACACTATGTTTGAAAACCATATTGGCCATAAACATTGGGATTTGTAGGGAATTTGAACTAAATAAATCGCTTAGATGAGAAATAAAGAACTTCTTATGAGGTGCTCATAATAATTCTTTAGCATTATGATGGGTTCCTCCAATTACAAGGCTAATCAAAATCAATCTTGTCTTTGAGGGCTACTAACAACATGTTGACGAAAATTTCAATATTTCTTTTCTCATCATTGAGATAAGGCACATATCTCAATAACTCTACAAATTTTGTTGTATACTCTTCATCTATCATGGAACCTATCATGAGCTCATAGAAGTGCTTGGTCTTTCCATCATAATATCTCTCACAAAGGTACTTTATTTTGAAGAGTCTTTCAAACTCATCCCAAATCAGCTCTCTTCTCTGATGCATCTCATTTTCTGAACATATTCCCACCTGATATTTGATTTTCCCTTGAGATTAAAGGTAGTTATCTTGGATTTCATGTTCTCTAAATAATCATGCAACCTGAAGAATTTATTCATCCCAAGAAATCATGCTTCTACATCTTCTGATTTTCTCATTCCTCTATCAAAAGTAAGAGGCTTGGCTTTCTTGAATTCTTCTGGAAAATATCCCCTCTCACTCCTCCTATAAGGATGTTGGCGGTGATGGCAGTTATGTCTCTTAGAACTAGAGCTACAATAAATTCCATGATTTCTAGTTGTCCTATTAGGTGTATCTAAGGATCTTCCACCTCTTACTATAATATATTTGTCCATCATGTGCCCTTTCTTATACCCGCTTCCATATGGACCATTAGTCTTTCCATCATGTCCATGAATGATCCTGTGTTGTCCCTGCTTCTGCAAATTTGAAAGGATCTATGGAATGACTACATTAAATTAAACTTGCTTTTCTTTAGCTCTAGCAAGCCTTTCGTGTGCCTCAATCAACCGATCATTGTTTTCCTTGCAAATCACAATTTATTCCCCCAAAATTCTCAATGTGTCTTCCTAACCATTATAATTTCCCTCTCTCTACTACTCAAATGATGTCTCACATCCTACAAATGTAATTTCAGGCCTATACAAAGAGAAATATGAATTTTACTAAACTATTATGTTCTTCATATCTTGCCCTTGTATTTCTGGCAATATTCCATTTTTTGGTAAGTAAAAATAACTAAAATCATACCTCAATGTATCTCAAGGGAAGCTATTGCATTTACACATGTAAATCTAGATTATCACAATACAACATGTAATATTCCCAATATTCCTTCAGTTAATTGGAAAATTATAGTTCTTACTTTTCTTACTTAGTTAAGTAAATAAAAGGGTGGAGGGACCCATAAACCCCATTAGATGAATAAATTCTACTTCTATTGTGTGAATGTCGGTTAGCAGGTAGTGGATCAACATTATGGAGTAGTGGAGTAGCTTAATAATGAAGAAAGAGTGGAGGTCATAGAGAATTGATGATGGAGATAGTGGAAGAATAAAAGTAAGATCATGGAGAGATAATGATGCAGTGATGGAGGAAGTGGTGCATTAAATGCACACATGATGGAGGGAGTGGAGATTAATTGCAGAGATCATGGAGATCATGGAAAGACAACACAATCTTCATGGAGACTAGTGGCCACATGTGAAGCGCAGTTACGAGGTGGGCCAAGGCTAGGGAAGACTTGCAACCATATAAGGAAGGTGAGGGCAGAAAATAAAATCAATATAGAATTTGATATTGTATTGTCATTTGACATTCTTTGCATGCTTTAGCTGTTTAGCTAAGTTTGTTGTATTGTTTAGCACGCGGGTGTTCCCAAGCGGGAATCCCACCCTTGCCCACGAGGGACTTCGAGTGCGTACTCTGGGAAGGTTATCTTGAGTAGCCATTGATCATCCATCATTGGTGCCACATTATGCTCCTCTCTTCTGCACATACAACTTTAGGAATTATGTAACTCATGTCTTAGGGTTTGAGAGGAGGAAGGTAGTTCTTAGCATTTCATCTAAGAGACCAGTGGAGGGTTCATCCTTTCATCTTGTGCTTCCATATCAGTCTTCTAGGAGAATATTTGTTATATCCAACATCAGGCCAACATTTTATACCTCCATGCAACAACAGTTCCTTCAGGAATTGTGCAGTCCAACCAGGTAGATCGAGTGGAGGAAGGAAGTTCCAAGTATTTCAGCTTCGAATCCTGTGAGGGGTATTTCCCTCACTTTGGAGAGATAATTTCCATCATTTGTGAGCTATATTCGATCATATAGTAGCAAGATACAACTTCAGCCCTCTTGACAGCGCAGTTCAGTCAAGCAGTTGTGCAATGTGCAGCTGCAACTTGAGTAGTGGAAGGAGCAGCTAGATCTCAAGATTCTAGCTTGAAGATCAGGAAAAGGGACCAGACCTTCATCTATTGATCCAATTGGATACTATTTAAAATGATAGATCATTCTTTTAGCCCCATATCAGTAGCCATCCCCAGGGAGTGTGTAAGTTAGTCAGCAGGGGTGCAGTGGGCAATCCCAAAAAGGGACGAAAATCTAAACTTAAAATTTGGCCAAAAATTTTATGGGTTTTCTTCGATGTTTCGAGTAGAATCCATGGTTATAATCTTGGATCATTCTGAGCACTCTAGAAACCTCTTTCACATAGATCTTCTTTGGAGTAGCAGTCGTTTGCTACTTAGTAGTAGTTATACTTTCCATTGCTGGATTTCTTTAGTGTATTTCAGCCATCTTATGGCTTGAGTGCATTCCTTTTGGAGCATTGTGTACTTACATTGATGTTGATCTTTAATGATATGATTTAGTTGTTTTCTACTTATGTTTACAATGTCTTAATATGATTTCTAGTTGCAGCACATTTTCGACATTTTTCAGACTTTAGTGTTATGTTCTTGTTTTGATTAATTTGGAATGCTGCAAATGTTCTATATTCCTGCCTTTTCCATTTTGGAATATTAAAGTGGTATCAGAGCATGATATTTGGCTCAGCTTATGTGCACTTCATGACATCAAAAGAATAAGAAGAAGAAGTAGAAAAAGAAGAAGTCTTCAATGGTAGAAGGATTCAGTTTTGCCACACTTCTCTTTAGATATATGTCGGATCACTCCATAGAGATTAAAGAAATGAGAATGAAAAGGAAAAAAGAAGTGTCAATGGGGTTTTAGAATGAAGAAGGTCCAAGAATTTCTTATCAACAACAAAAGAAACCGGCAACGAAAAGAGCTCCACAACGATGTACTATGTCCACTTTCTTTATAGAAGAAGGTGACTGACATCGAGATGGAGGAAAATTAGATCATGAGACTCTAAGTGATTATCTCAAAGATTATAAATCTCAGTCTAGAGCATTTAAGGAGAATCTAACTCTCCAATATTTTTTCCATCTCAAAGAAGAACGAAGATCTTGCTCCAGCAATAGAAGAAAAATGCATAATAGATTTTTTTTCCTACATTTGATGGGTCATCCACAAGAAAAACATAGGCTTGGAGGAAGAATTTAGATGCATTCATCCTGCTACATCCAGTAGCAGAAAGAGAAACTATTGAGATTGTAGTGCTGCACCTTGAGGATGATGCAAAGGATTGGTGGTTTAGCCATTTGAAACATGCAAGAGTGACTACTTATGTAGATTTTACTCAAAGGTTGACCAAGAAGTTTGATAGAAGAAAACAAGAGATAATTCCCATTAAGACATTTCCCAAAATTGATGGGAAAGCACATGAGGAGCCAAGGTAAGATGTCAACACTATCACTCTAGAAGAGGAGCAACTTCCACCACCACCAGCTACAGGAGTACATGCATTAGGAGAAGGAACACTTGCATCTTTTCAAGATGGTCTTGAGCTCTTGACATTGAGAGTCCCATGCATGATTCAGGAGATGTGTGAGAAAGAGGAGTAGTAATCATCGCCACCAGCAGTTGGAGAATCCATTGCACTGATTGAAGGAACCCTTGCAGCTTTGCAAGATGTTCCCAAGTATCCACTTATCCAAGGTTTGCAAACATTTCCATCCCATATTGTTTTAGTACCTCAACTTGAGATTTGTGGAGACATGCCATAAGGGAAATTTCATAACCATGGATTAGAGCACCTTGCTGATATGGAGTAGCAAAATATCATTGCACAAAGGGTCATTGACTTAATGAAGGAGGATATGTATATCCATCCCTGTTTTTCATTGTTGAACTACACACAACACTTTGTGTTGAAGTGTGGAGTTTTGGAGGATAGGATGAGCATAGTCCTAACCAGTACAATTTTGGGCTATGAGTTCAGCATTATGTACTTCCATGAGACAATAGATGCACCATCATGTATATCATCAGCGTTGTCACTGAGGAGCGGGGATGAGTTCAAGGACCAACTATTATTGGAGCATTCTGATGACCGCCTCACTTATGAAGCATTGGATGGGAAAATGGTCAATGATAGACATATTGTGATGGATAGCATATTCCATTATTATAATAGATATTTCTTGATGAGAACCTCATATCTCAAAGAGAATTTTTTTCCTACAGCATATTTTGAACCTTATGGGTTCTACCAAGTCATTGATGAGAGATCCTCATGGAGAGATCTCTAGGAGGTTGCACTTCAACATATCATGGAGTGCAAAGGTAGTCATCAGATTGGGGAGGATGATATTCTACATTGGGTGGATACCAAATTGGAGCATTATCGTTGCCACCCACAGTTGGATGGATGGGTGAGGATGATGAGCAAGTGGTTGGTGAGCTACATGCAGATCTATGACACAGAGCAGCAAGAAGCATGGCTGCACTGGTTTCTTTTGGGTGAGTATGGTTACTACCCAACATTTCATATTTGCATTATCCATGCCTTGCATAGTATTGGTATGATGCAGCAGCAGGAGCCATGGTTGCACTGGCTACTCTTGAGAGAGTTTGGCCATCACATGACATATATTATGTTAATGGTTGTGTTATGGTTTGGGACATTGCATGGAACTCAAATGATGTGGCAGCAGGGAGCTTGGTTATGTTGGGCTGATATGACATTTTACATGTCAATCAGTATGTTGTTGCTCCATGGCTTGCATGATGATGATGTGAGGTGGCAGTAAGAGTCGTTTCTGCTTTGGTCACTCTTGGGAGAGTATGGGCTAAATTTCTCCCATACATTGCATAATAATGATGTAGGATGGCAACAGGAGGCCTTACTGTGTTGGCTTTTCTAACGAGAGTATGGAAACCATACTTGGTATGATGATGGGGTGGTATGGCAGCAAGAGGCATTGTTGTGGTCGCTGCTATTGAGAGATTATGGTATGACATTTCACATGTCACCCCATATATCTCTATTCTCTATTTTTCACAGTGTTGAGAGGGTGCTTGGAGCAAGAAAGTCCTATAGGGCCAAGGGTTGGAGCATGGAGAGACACATCTTACTCCATGAAGCATGGGTTGGGGAGACAACTCACGAGTTGGGACTTTCCTTTTGGGGAAGAAACCACTCCACTTGATATGTATCATGCATAGAGGAGGCTCTTGAACAAAAAATGGTTCCCACTTGGAGATTCATAGATGAGGAGAGGCATCTAACTACGCAGTTGGAGGCCATTCTAGAAATTGTAGAGAGGCAATTATGGAACTGGGCATTCATAGCACATCATAGAATATGGGGAGACCTTCCATATGAGGATGCCATTTGGATGGAGATGGATTTCTGTAGCATTCACTTTTGCAGTTTTTTGAGGAAAAGAAACATTTTCACGGGGAGGACTGTAATATTCCCAATTTTCCATCAGTTAATTGGAATATTAGAGTTCTTAATTTTATTAATTAGTTAACTAAATAAGAGTGTGGAGGGACCCATTAACCCCATTAGATGAATAAATCCCACTTCTATTGTGTGAATGTGGGTTAGTAGGTAGTGGATCGGCATTATGGAGTAGTGGAACAACTTAATAATGAAGAAAGAGTGGAGGTCATACATCATTAGTGATGATGATGGAGATGTTGAATCCTTAATTAAACTAAGAGGGGGGGGTGGGGGGGGTGAATTAGTTTAACACATAATTAATATTTTTAATTTTTTCATCAACTTATTTACAGCTTAATTTTATAACCAACCTTAATATGTGAATAGTCTTAATATGTTGCAGCAAATAATAAATTAATGTGACATCAAACTGATTATGAGAGCACCAAATGTTAAGCAGATTTGGTAGATCATATCAACACATAGGCAACACACATAGAGACAACAGATATAAGTGGAAACCCATAAAGGGAAAAAAACCACATCTTATTATTGTTGTGATGCAAAGGCAAGCTCCAACTCCCTCCCACCACTGAATTTCTGTAGACACCAACCTACAGGAGGCTCCTACCTCAATTCTGCAAGCTACAACTTGCAAGAAAGCTCCAACTCTCATCAATTTTCTGCAGGCACCAACCTACAAGAGGCTCATACCTCAGTCAGCTACAACTGACATCTATCAAGCTACAACTTGATAAGGAATCTCCAACTTCCTTACTCTTTCAAAAGAAATGTTTGTTTATTTACCTCAGATATCAGCTCTATTCTGTAGCATCTCTTTCTGCTCCTCTCTTCCTTATCTTCTCTACCTCAATTTTCCATACTCTGCATTCTCTATACTCACTCTCTCTAACCTCTCTATGCATATCAAGTTGATATTATATATATATTTCATCACATGACTGTTTGTGTTCCACAAGGAATTTGGAGTGAACAACCATGACTTTATGGCTTCTGCCTTCTCATTTCTTTGTCCAATTCATTTAAAAGGTATAACAATATGTGCAAATTTCAATGTTACATTGGGATTTTTCTTTTCCTTCAGATACTTGCCTTTGCATCACAAACAATATAAAACAATTAAAACATTTACATTTTCAATTTCAAAATATAAACTTCACTCAGCCCTTGGCTTGCTAGTTTTGTCCTCTCTGTAGCAGTCATGCAACTATCCTGCATACCTCTGTTTACTGCAACTCTGAGCACTTGTGCATGTACACCTGTTCACTGCAATTTTAAATCCCTTAGTTGCATACCTCTTCAACTCTGCAGTCTCTGTTTACCTCTGTGCCAATTTTCCAAGCTCACTGTAGTTGTGCATCTGCTATATATATACTTGTTTTCTGATATAGGGTAAAACCCCCAGTCCCTGAATTTTTCTAATTCAATTATAGGATGTGTATAAATGAATTTAGAATCCCATTTTCCAAGCACCCTACAATCTGGGAAAACTCATGCCATTTCTGACTTTTGAGTGGGTAAATTTAAATACACAATCTGAATTATTTTAATATCTCAATTCGAAAAATTGAGATATAAATCCAACACTTCCTTGATGGTTATAAACCCCACCAGCACGCGACATGCCTTTTTATTGAAGCTAAGATTCAATCTTCGAATGTGGGATTCTTGTCAAAGATTAAGACATCCCATGGGTATAGTGTAACCTTCATATAGATTAAACCAAAGTCAATGTTGATACGCCTTTCTCCTTTTATTCACCGAAATGCAAATATATATATAATGGACTTTGGGACAATACCCAATCTATATGCTTCTCGGCCCAGACATACTACAATTTATTTTGTAACCCTATTTATTCCATCACGTGAGCGAATTCCTTCCTTTTAACATACAGTTATGCAACCATATGTGGATACATTAGACCGCACCTTAATCATCACACATCATACATTTACTAACACATCAACTTATATTACATAGGATTTTACGACATTCAATAACCAAATATGCCAAATCGCCAGCCAAGCATTATAAACATTAATGTAAGGGTAAATTCCATATAATCAATAGAATACCGTATATCTGGGCCCACAGCTTGTTACCTGGTGTTAATGACCTCACTCATCCAACGGCTAACGGGATGTGGCTTTGGCCTTGATAATCCGACGATCTGCACTAGATATCGCATGAGTTAATTGCACAGGCTTTAACTCGTGATGAGATCGAGTTCTCCAGTCCGCTTAAGGCCACATGTCAGCTGATGGCATTGATCGTGTTCGAATTAAGAATACAGCTTATCGTAAAAAAGCGGTGCAATGAAAACCATCTGGTGTTCCAAACTCACTGTCACTGTTAATACCTCGTGGTTCCATTCAGTTGCACTCGAGGTTCCATTCCTTCCTTAGTTGTTCATTACATAGTGGAGTGTGTAATCAAACTATCCCACTGAATGCTGTATGCGAATTTCTCACAAGAATGGGTATTGAATTACGTAAATCAAACCCTTGCATCCCGCTGCTCAATCTGAACTACTAAAATCACATTTTTCTTCAAGTGACGGAGGTTTACTCTGCTATGCCAAATGAACAGAGTCGGCCTCTTGAGTTTCTATACAGAACCAGTTCAATTGATTTCTACACAGCATGTACACCACGAACTCTAAAACACTACAATTTCTATTCTATACAGAACCCTAATAGACTCACATCTCTAATAAAACATTAATGCATAGATAATTGCACATAGGAGCCATTTATAATCCCAATTACAGAGTCTCATCATACTCATGTAATGCTGAACAATTCCTCCCATAGACACAAATGAATCCACCTGAAAACACTTCCTCTTGTCTTGGAAAAACTTCTTCTTCTCTTAACTCTACCCCTTTTTCAAAATCTAATGGCCCCCCTTTTGTCCTCACTACTCTTCACCTTGAATAGCTCTCTGCTTCTTTGCTATCCTCTGGTCCTTGACTGATGCTGGTCCTTAATTATCTTTTTGCTACCTCTGCTGTCTCTCCATATCTCCAATCACATTACCCTTCTACAACTGCCTCTGCTTCATGTCTCATGCTCTCTGTAGCTCAACTATTTCTCTGCCTCTGTTGTTTGAATGTTTCTCTGCCTCTGTTGTTCGACTGTTACATTTCAACAGTCTTCTTCCGCCTGTCTCCTTTGCGCTGCTTGCTTCTCTTTTTGCTTCTTCCTCTATTATTCTCTGTTGTCTTCTCCTTTGCTTCTGTTGTTGTCCTTTGTCTGTCTCTGTCTCCACTGCTATCCTTTTCTATCAATGACAACATTTCCAACAGTCTACCCCTTTGGCATTGATGGAAATATACTTCCTATGTTTTCCTTTTATGACCCTTCCTTCTGTTGCTAGCTCTTCCTCCCCCTTTGACATCAATGGCAAGGGCTTGCTTGTTTTTAGTGTGCTTTTAAATCTCGCCCATGTTGTACTGATCTTGAGGACCTGTTTCATGCTTTCTTTGCTAACTGATCTCCCCTTGGAATGATATTTTCATTTCTATTCTACCCTGAAACTATGATTTCTATTCATATCAAAGAGTAGTATCTACAGATACTACCCCTAGTCTATCTCTCAAATACTCAAATGGTCCTCTAGCAAGTGGTTTGGTAAATATATCCGTTGTCTATTCTTTTGTTGGCACATACTCCAGATTTACTACATTCTGAGCTACTTGTTCTCGGAGAAAATGATACTTGATTGGGATATGTTTAGTTCTTGAATGAAGCACGAGATTTTTTGATATGCTTATAGCACTTGAATTATCACATTTTATAGAGATAGGTTCATCAATGCTTACCTTCATGTCTTGGAGGGTTTTATTCATCCATATGACTTGTGTACAGCATGTTGCTGTTGCTATGTATTCTGCTTCTGCTGTAGATAGAGAAATAGATGTTTCTTTCTTGCTAAGCCATGCCACTAGACCTTCTCCTAGATAGAATGCACCTCCACTTGTGCTTTTCCTATCATCCACGCAGCTAGCCCAGTCTACATCTGTGTATTCTGTCAAAGTGAATCTTTTGCCTTTTGGATACCAAAGTCTATACTGTGCAGTTCCTTGTAGATATCTAAATATTCTTTTGACTGCTAGAAGGTGATTTTGTTTAGGTGATGCTTGATATCTAGCCACAAGTCCTACTGCTAGCATGATGTCTGGTCTTGATGCTGTCAGGTACAATAGAGTTCCTATCATGGATCTGTAGAGTCTTTGATTTATATCATAAGATCCATCATCAGCATATAGCTTCCATCCCGTGATCATGGGAGTTGACATAGGTTTGCAGTCCTCCATTTTGAACTTTTTCAACATTTCTTTTAAGTATTTTTCCTGTGAGATGAATGTACCTGTGTTCTTTTGCTGAATTTGAAGTCCTAAGTAGAAACTGAGTTCTCCAATCATGGACATCTCAAACTCTGATCTCATATCTTTAACAAATCCTTTTGGTAGTTCATCTTTGTTGCTTCCAAACATAATGTCATCAACATATACTACAACAATCAGGAGTTCATTTCCATGGGCTTTTATGTATAGATTGTTGTCTACTTCATCTCTCTTCAAGCCTTGTTTTTGAAAATACTTATCCAATCTTGAGTACCAAGCACGAGGAGCCTGTTTCAGTCCATATAGAGCCTTATTTAGTCTGCACACATAGTCTTCATTGTCTGTTAAAGAGAAACCTTCTAGTTGTTCCATGTAGACTTCTTCTTCTAGATCTCCATTCAGAAATGCAGATTTTACATCCATTTGATATACCTTGAAGTCTTGGTAGCTTGCAAAGGTCAGAAACATTATGGTAGCTTCCATTCTGGCTACAGGGGCAAATGTTTCATCATAATCAAGTCCTTCGATTTGTGAATATCCTTTGCAAACAAGTCTGGCTTTATTCCTGATTACCTTTCCTTGCTCATTTATTTTATTCTTGAATACCCATTTTGAGCCAATGGCATTTTTCTCAGTGGGTCTAGGAACTAATTCCCAGGTATTTTTCTTCTCAATTTGGTCCAATTCTTCATTCATTTCGTTCACCAAATACTTGTCCTTGCTAGCTTCTTCAAACTTCTTTGGCTCTGTTTGTGATAGCATGGCTATGTATATCTCTTATGTCTGTTCAGTTAGCTGCCTTCTTGTCTGGACACCTACTCTTTTGTCTGCAATGATATGATATTAAGGATGGTTCTTATGAGTGTATCTTGAGGGGGATTTCGAGCTCAGTTCAACATATTTTGTTGTCTTGCTGGTTTCATCATCATATTTGTTTTCTTTTTCATGAATGTCTGATGGACTGCTGCAGTCTGTATCTCTCGTATTGTTTGGAAGTTCTTCATCAAATCTCACGTAAATGCTTTCCACTATTTTTCGAAGAGTCTTGTTGTAGCACCTGTACCCTTTACTTTTGGATGCATATCCTAGAAATATCCCTTCATCTGCTCTTGCATCAAATTTCCAAATATTTTCATCATTATTCTTTATGTAACACTTGCTTCCAAATATTCTAAAGTGCTTGATTTAAGCTAGTTTACCATGCCATAGTTCATAGGGAGTCTTGTCACTGCTTGGCCTTAAATGAGATTTGTTAAGGATATGCACAGCTGTGTGTACTGCTTCTGCCCAGAAGGATTGAGGAATATTACTCTCTTGCATCATAGCTCTGGCTATTTATTGTACAGACCTGTTTTGTCTCTATGCTACTCCATTTTTTTGAGGTGTCCCCGCATTAGTAAATTGTTTCTTTATCCCATGCTCATTGCATAGGTCTGCAAAGTCATAATCCATGAATTCACCTCCTCTCTCTGATCTAATGCATTTTAGCTTACAACCTGTCTGATTTTCTGCTAAAGCTTTGATCATTTTGAATTTTTCCATAGCTTCTGATTTATTCTTAAGAAATGCAACCCATGTCATCCTGGAGAAGTCATCTATTATCAGCGTGAAGTAGGATTCTCCACTTGGAGTTTTAGTTCTTGCAGGTCCACACAGGTCCATGTGTACAAGCTGGAGCGGTCTTCTTGTTGATAACTCATCTTTGGCCTTAAAAGATGTGCGGGTCTATTTGCCCAATTGACAAGATTTGCATATGGTATTAGAAGGCCTTTTTATTTCTGGCATATCTCTGACAGCTTTCTTCTTGCTCAGTCTGATGATATGATCAAAGCTGAGATGTCCCAACCTCTTATGCCATAACCATGACTCCTCAAGTTTGATAAGATGGCATGCTTCATTTTCTTCTTTCACTATGTAAACATTACTCTCTGTTCGAACACCTTTGAGTAGAGTCTTACCTGTGGTGCTTGATCTGACTTCACAGTCTTGTGCTCTAAAAAGAACTTCACAGCCTTTATCACACATTTGACTGACACTCAACAAGTTTGCTTTCAACCCATCTAGAAATAGTACATCTTGGGCCTTTCCTCTGCCATTATCTAGGCTAACTGAGCCTTTTCCTTCGATTTTTCCTGATTTATCATTGCCAAAAGTAACATTGCCATATTTCTTTTCATCAAAATTTATAAACTTGCTTCTGTCTCCAGTCATATGTTTTGAGCAGCCACTGTCCAAATACCACTGGATTTTCAGGTCTTGAGCAGTTAGAGTCAGGTCACATTTATTCACCTTCTTTATCCACTAGTAGCATCCTTTTGTTTGGTATCTTTTGTGAGATAACGCACTACATCTTCTGAGAGGAAATTTGGAAGGCATATGTCCAATTTTATTGCATACACAGCATTTGATTATGATTTTCGCAGAATTGTGAGTATGGGTAAAATTTCCTTGATTCATAAACCTCCTTGAGGTGTTGAGCATCAATATTTGTCCATATTTTTTGCACTCAATGATTTTATGGCCAAATTTCTTACAATAAAAACAGTAACCATAGAAACAATTTGCATACATGATGTGAGGTTGTCTTCTCTATTTGTTTTCTTGAGGCAGTCTCTTCACTGTTTGCATTTTTTGCTGGTTTGAATTACTCCTCCTTGTATGACAGTATGCAACAATGTGTCCCAGCTTGTGGCAAACATAACAAGTAGCATTTTTCATATGAGGGAAGAATCCCCTTTGATGGCTTCCAAATTTGACATACTTAGGGGTATATGGTCCTTTTTTTGTTGTCTTAGTATTTATTGCATTATTTGTTACTAGAGGTTTCTTCTAATCTCTGTCTTTCTCATTACATGTTTCTTCTTTCGTATGAATTGTTTGAGCTGCTTCATCAGCCTTTTCTGCTTTTACAAAAATAATATTTTTGTTTTCCTTTTCTTTGCTTTTACTTGATTCTCCTTCATAGCCTATTCCCGTTTTTATCATAGGAGATCTTTGAGCATCCAGAATTTCATTCAACTTACCAAAGCTTGTTGTTTGAGAAGAATTTATAGCCACTTTCCTTTGAGCATTTTCTAATTTCTTCCTGAGACATACTACTTCTTCTTCCAACTTCTCATGTTCCTGAGTTTTCTCCTTGATTTGCTTAAGTAACATGTCTTCTATCTTCTTGGCTTCTTCAAGCTCTATCTTTAGCTACATGAGGAGTTCTAAATTCTGTTCTTCTCGTACATACTTGAGGAGAATGTCCTTTTGTTTTCTGCACCTTAGTTTGAGTCTATCAATGTCCTCCATGGCATTTCTTAGCTCCCCCTCAAGGTCGACTTCACCTTCTTCTTCTTAATCTTCTAGCATGAGTCCTTCGAGTTCTTCTATGGCCATCAATAAAAATTCAGAGGTTCCTTCTTCACTTGAGGGTTCATCTGAGTCTTCAAATGCATTGTTTTCTTGTTAAGCATAGAAATATTTTCTACTAAATTTCTTTTCTTTCTGCCAGTCCTTTGATGGAATTTTCCCTGATTCTTGAGCCTGATTCTTTACTTTCTTGTGAGGACAGTTAGTAGCATAGTGTCCAACTCTTCCATAGTTAAAGCATTTGAAAGGATGTTTACCTTTGTATTTACCTGAGCCTCTATCCAGTTTCTTGACAAATTTAGCCTCTTCTTCTTCTAAGGAAGAACATGTATCTTCCTTTTCTTCTTTCTTATTTTCTGTTTTAAAAGCTGCCTCCCTCATGCTTGGCTTCTTCTATGGGAATCTCATCTCATAGGCTGTTAGATTTCCAAGTAACTGGTTCATAGTCAAGGTCTCCCAATCAGTTGTTTCTTCTATTGCAGACACCTTGGGATTAAACCTGGATGGAAGAGATCTTAGAATCTTTTGCACAATTATACTTTCTGGTATGGTTTCTCCAAGAGCTTTCATATTGTTAACAATTTCTGCAACTCTTAAAAAGAAGCTGCCAACATCTTCATCATCACTCATTTTTAAATTTTCAAAATGGGCTCTATATACTTGAAGTTTGGCAGTCTTTACCTTTTTATTTCCCTCATGGATATTCTCTAGAGGGTCCCACATATATTTGGCAATCTTACTGTGCATTATTTTGATAAATTCAGCCTCACAAAGTCCACTTAAGATTGCATTCATGGCCTTTGCATTTTCTACAAATTCTTGTTTAGCTTCTCTTTCTGGGTCAGTTGCCTTTGGGGCATATCCAAATTCTACAACAGCCCATACCTCTATTCATAGAGACATTATGTCTTCTCTCATTCTGATTTTCCAGAAAGCATAATTACTACCAGTGAAGAAAGGGGCTTTATTGGATGTGCTTCCTTCTTGACTAGCCATCTTGGGGGCCTATGATCTCCTTTCAGTGGTTAAACTGGTACAAAAGGAACCTGGCTCTGATACCAATTGTTGAATCCTTAGTTAAACTGAGAGGGGGGGGGGGGGTGAATCAGTTTAACACATACCTAAGCTTTTCAAATTTTTCATCAACTTATTTACAGCTTAATTTTATAACTAGCCTTAATATGTGAATAGTCTTAATATGTTGCAACATATAATAAATTAATGTGACATCAAACTGATTATGAGAGAAGCAAATGTTAAGCAGATTTGGTAGATCATATCAACACATAGGCAACACACATAGAGACAACATATATAAATGGAAACCCATAAAGGGAGAAAACCACATCTTATTATTGTTGTGATGCAAACGCACGCTCCAACTCCCTCTCACCACTGATTTTCTGTAGGCACCAACCTACACGAGGCTCCTACCTCAATTCTGCAAGATACAAATTGCAAGAAAGCTCCAACTCCCATCAAATTTCTGCAGGCACCAACCTACAGGAAGCTCCTACCTCAATCAGCTACAACTGACATCTATCAAGCTACAACTTGATAGGGAACCTCCAACTTCCTTACTCTTTCAAAAGAAATGATTGTTGATTTACCTCAGATATTAGCTCTGTTCTGTAGCATCTCTTTCTGCTCCTCTCTTCCTTATCTTCTCTGCCTCAATTTTCCATACTCTGCATTCTCTATACTCACTCTCTCTAACCTCTCTATGCATATCAAGTTGATATTATATATAGAGTTCATCACATGACTGTTTGTATTCCACAAGGAATTTGGAGTGAACATCCATGACTCTATGTCTTTTTCCTTCTCATTCCTTTTTCCAATTAATTTAAAAAGTATAACAATATGTGAAATTTTCAATGTTACATTGGGATTTTTATTTTCCTTCGGATACTTGCCTTTGCATCACAAACAATATAAAACAATTAAAACATTTACATTTTCAATTTCAAAATATAAACTTCACTCAGCCCTTGGCTTGCTGGTTTTGTCCTTTCTGTAGCAGTCATGCAACTGTCCTACATACCTCTGTTTACTGCAACTCTGAGCACTTGTGCATGTACACCTGTTCACTGCAATTTTAAATCCCTTAGCTGCATACCTCTTCAACTCTGCAGTCTCTGTTTACCTCTGTGCAAATTTTCCAAGCTCACTGTAGTTGTGCATCTACTGTATATATACATGTTTTTTGATACAGCGTAAAACCCCCAGTCCCTGAATTTTTCTAATTCAATTCTAGGCTGTGTATAAATGCATTCATAATCCCATTTTCCAAGCACCCTACAATCTAGGCAAACTCATGCCATTTCTGACTTTTTGAGTGGGTAAATTTAAATAAACAATCTGAATTATTTTAATATCTCAATTCGAAGAATTGAGATATAAATCCAACACTTCCTTGATGGTTATAAACCCCACTAGCACGTGACACGCCTTTTAATTAAAGCAAAGATTCAATATTTGAATGCAGGATTCTTGTCAAAGATTAAGACATCCCATGGGTATAGCGTAACCTTCATATAGATTAAACCAAAGTCAATGTCAATACACCTTTCTCCTTTGATTCACCGAAATGCAAATATATATACAATGGACTTTGGGACAAAACCCAATCTATATGCTTCTCGGCCTAGACATACTACAATTTCTTTGTAACCCTATTCAGTCCATCACGTGAGCGAATTCTTTCCTTTTAACATACAGTTATGAAACCATATGTGTACCGCACCTTTATCGTCACACATCATACATTTACTAACGCATCAGCTTATATTACATAGGCTTTTATGACATTCAATGAACAAATATGCCAAAGCGTCGACCAAGCATTATAAACATTAATGTAAGGGTTGATTCCATATAATCAATAGAATACCATATATCTGAGTCCACAGCTTGTTACCTGGTGTTAGCGACCAAACTCATCCGACGGCTGACGAGATGTTGCTTTGGCCTTGATAATCTGACGATCTGCACTAGATATCGCACGAGTTAATTGCACAGGATTTAACTCGCGATGAGAGCGGGTTCTCCAAACCTCTTAAGGCCATGTGTCAGCCGATGGCATTGATTCCATTTGAATTGGGAATACAACTTATCGTACAAAAGTGGTACGATGAAAACCGTCTGGTGTTCCAAACCCACTGTCACTATTCATACCTCGTGGTTCCATTTAGTTGCGCTCGAGGTTCTGTTCCTTCCTTCGTTGTTCATTACACAGTGGAGCGTGTAATAAAACTATCCCACTGAATGTTGTATGCGACTTTCTCACAAGAATGGGTATCGAATTATGTAAATCAAACCCTTGCATCCTGTTGGTCAATCTGAACTACTAAAATCGTCTTTTTCTTCAAGTGACAGAGGTTTACTCTGCTATGCCAAATGAACAGAGTCGGCCTCTTGAGTTTCTATACAGAACCAGTTCAATTGATTTCTACACAGCATGTACACGACGAACTCTGAAACACTGCAATTCTATTCTATACAAAACCCTGATAGACTCACATCTGTAATCAAACATTAATGCACAACAAATTTCACATAGGAGCCATTTATACTCCCAATTACAGAGTCTCATCATACTCATGTAATGCTAAACAATTCTTCCCATAGATACAAATGAATCCACCTGCAAACATTTCTTCTTGTCTTGGCAGAACTTCTTCTTCTCTTAACTCTGCCCCTTTTTCAAAATTCAATGGCCCTCCTTTTGTCCTCACTACTCTTCACCTTAAATAGCTCTCTGCTTCTTTGCTATCCTCTGCTCCTTGACTGATGTTGCTCTTTACTTCTTTTTTGCTGCTTTTGCTGCCTCTCCAGATCTCCAATCACATGACCCTTCAACAACTGCCTCTGCTTCATGTCTCATACTCTCTGTTGCTCGACTGTTTCTCTGACTCTACTGTTCGACTGTTTCTCTGCCTCTGCTATTCAACTATTACATTTCAACAATCTTTTTTCGCCTGTCTCCTTTGCCATTTATGCTTTCTCCTTTGCGCTGCTTGCCTCTCCTTTTGCTTCTTCCTCTATTCTTCTCTGCTATCTTCTCCTTTGCTTCTGCTGCTATCCTTTGTCTGTCTTTGTCTCTGCTGCTGTCTTTTGCCTTCAATGACAACATTTCCAACAGGAGATAGTGGAGGAATAAAAGTAAGATCATGGGGAGGTTATGATGAAGTGATGGAGGAGGTGGTGCATTAAATGCACACATAATGGAGGGAGTGGAAATTAATTTTAGAGATCATGGAGATCATGGAGAGACAACACAATCTTCATGGAGAATAGTGGCCACATGTGCAGCGCAGTTATGATGTGGGCCAAGGCTAGGGAAGGCTTACAACCTTATAAGGAAGATGAGGGAAGTGAAACAAATTAGTCTGGAATTTTATATTGTATTTTCATTTCACACTCTTTGCACGCTTCAACTATTTAGCTAAGTTTGCTATGTTGTTTGGCACATGGGTGTTCCCGAGCGGGAATCCCACCCTTGCCCACGGGGGACTTTGAGTTCCTACTCTGGGAAGGTTATTTTGAGCAACCATTGATCATCTGAAACCTCTCTTATGGACATACAGGTTCAGGAATTATGCAATTCCTTTCTTAGGGTTTGAGAGGAGGAAGGTAGTTCTTAGCATTTCAGCTAAGAGATTGGTGGAGGGTTCATCCTTTGATCTTGTGCCTCCATCTCAGTCTTCCAAAAGAAGCTTTCTTATATCTGGCATCATGCCAACATTTTATACCTCCATGGAGTAGCATTTGCTTCAGGAATTGCATAGTCCAACCAGTTAGATCCAGTGGAGGAAGGAAGTTCCAAGTATTTTAGCTTGGAATCCTGTGAGGGGTCTTTCTGTCACTTTGGAGAGATAATTTCCATCATCTGTGAGCTATATTCCATCATCTAGCAGTAGGCTATAGCTTCAACCCTCTTGACAGTGCATTTCAGTCCAGCAGTTGTGCAGTGTGCAGCTGCAACTTAAGCAGTGGAAGGAGGAGCTAGATCTCAAGCTTCTAGCTTGAATATCAAGTGAAGGGACTAACCATTCATCTATTGAGACAATTGGCTACTATTGCAGTTGATAGATCATTCTTTCAAACCCATATCTGCGGTCATGCCCAGGGAGTGCAGAAGTCAGTCAACAGGGGTGTAGAGGGCAACCCAAAAAGGGCTGAAAATCCAAACTTAAAATATGGCCAAACCATTTCTGGGTTTTTCTGGGTTTCTTGAGTGGAATCCGTGGTTAAAATCTCAGATCATTACGAGAAATCCACCAAACTCTCGAACATAGATATTCTTCATAGTAGAAGTGGTTATACTTTCTAGTGCTATATTTTTTTATTGTATTTCAGCCATCTTGTGGCTTGAGTGCATTCCTTTTCGAGCACTGTGTACTTACATTGTTTTTGATCCTTAATGATATGATTCAAATGTTTTCTGCTCATGATTATGATGTCGTAATATGATTTCCAATTGCATCACATTTCCGACATTTTTCAGACTTTAGTGCTATATTCCTGTTTTTCTTAATTTGGAATATTGCAAATGTTCTATATTCCTCTCTTTTCCATTTTGGAATATTACACAACATCACAAGCATACCAACTCATACATGGATATCATAACTGTTGTAACCGTGGATACATTCCTCACTGTAGGGAACCAGTACCCAAGACATCCAAAAAATCGATCAAAATTTTAAAATAGGTGTCCAGAGGGATTGACCATGAGAGTTTTCAACGAATCTTCTAATTCAAAACCCTCGCCTTCAAAACTAGATTGGCTAAAAATATTGGGAGTTGCGGGGACTTCGAACTAAAGAAATGGTCTAGAGGAGAAATAAAGAAAATAGATTTAAACCCAGGAAATTGAGAATCTAAATTCAAACTTCTATAGAAAGAATGATGAAACACTAAGAAAATGTGTGTGAGTTCCTAGATGTGGAGCACTTCATTAAGGGTTTCAAGTTTAAATTGAATGAGTACCAATAAGTTAATTCATGAAGAATTAAGCTGAAACAAGAAACTTCATCTTACACCATTCCAAGGGTGGAAAAACATAAATGAAATTATGAATAAAAGAAAAAAAAATGTCTACAATTGCACCTAAAGTTTGAATCAAAATTGCTTTCTATTACTAGGTCCTTTGGATATTCCTTTGGTACAAGAGATTCATAACTACAAGAATCCAAACCCCACAATGAATTTTTCCATATTTTTATTCTCCTTAGACCTAACTGTTTTATTGAGTTTAAAATTGACATATTTTACATTATAAGAACTCATCTTCATACAATAAAAATTACAAATAACAATTCGATATATATATATATATATATATGAATTTTAAAATAAAATATCCCACTTGTAATAAATAAGCTCGACCCATTTAACATATCTAAATTAAAAGCAGCACGTGTGGGTCCAATTTTTTTAAATACCATATGAAACCAAGTTGGAGTTGGAGGTGCGTTGGGCGCTATGCCAACTGCCCTTCATTGTACTCACACATAAATTAGCAAAGCCACGTATGGTTTTTGGAAATGAAAACTACCCTCACGATCACCTTGTCAGTTTTTGGAAATATGGAGATTGCCCTGAGGATGAATACTAGCCCTCGATATGTAGATGAGTGGCTTTGAGTTACTCGTACGCGCGGGTTGTCCACCATTTATCATCGGTACTATTCACCCTACCAGAAAACCATTGGAACAATGTATGAATACTATGGGTCATTGATTTCTTAGATACCTGCAAGAAATAAGGAGTCTCATGTGACTAAATATTGAGCGAGGAAGACATAATTGTAGATAATAGGGTGTTGTCTCGCCTTACTCTTCCACCACAAGCTGCAATTCTAATGTTTCATGCATTTTCAACACCATCATCAAATCAGCCAGTTCTCTACCATTTCTTTATAAATTGCATGGTTACACATGATCCATAAAGAAAAATAGCTAACTTCTTCCAATTTTTTGAACTGTGTAAGAATTTTTCTATACCAGACCGTTCTTGCTTCATTATTTAGTATGAGCCAAGATTAAGAAATTTTAACGAAATCCTCAATTTAGCTAAAGACAATCCCACAATCGCAAAATTTTAGGCTACATATTTGAACCTATTGGGGTTATTTTTGTTACTCTAAGTATTCGCTTGTGATCAAATATTTAATCCTCTTTTTATTGCCTTATCCCATAAATGGTGTTGTGACCAACCATGTCCATCTACCTCTGAGAAATTAATTTCCGTTCTCTTGAGCTATTTATACTTTTAAATTTTGATCACCATCTTCCAACAATTTGAACATATTATTTCTTTGCTCCAAATTTAATTCAACTTGACATTGTTTCTCCCATATAACGACAATTCAAGTGAGTTTTATAGAAAATATTTCTCGTGTGAGGAAATGTTTTAAGAGAGTCCACTATCCCTATTCGAACTCCATCGTTACTCATTACAATTGTGTGATACGAATTTCAATTGGAGCCTTCATCAATAAGAGTTGACTCATCAAAGTTGTATGCCGCTTTTGCTACTCGATAATTTCCTTTTGAATCTTTACTTAGCGTGTTGCAAATGCTTAGAAGTGGAAATCCCATATTCATAAATTTTTCTTTCAAAATTCTCTCTTGAATTTCTCCAACTCGTCATTCAATTTCTCCTTGATCTTCATTTGTTGTATGATTTTCTCATTCATTTGTGGATTTTCCATGAGTGTTGATTTGTCGATATTAGGCGTTGGGAATGGAAATAATTGATTTTCTCACTCTTTTTCACTTTATTAGATTGGACTAAGTCTCCTTTTTACTTCAAATATTTGTTTTTTTTGCACAAATTGAAGAGACTCTAGCAAAAAGATGACCCCATTTTCTTTTGGGGATATCGATGATAGTCTAATGGTATTAGAGGAAAATAAACAATAGTGAATTACAAAAACCGAGCCTAAAACTTATAATAAATGAATTTATATTTTAAAACCACCCAATAGTTGACACATTTGTATTAGCTCAACAAGATTAATAATGTGTGAGGGAATAAAAGACACAAATCTTCCCACTTGCAAACACACATGAGAAAAAATCTTTTGAGCCTAAGAATTGAATTCACAGGGTTATGAGTGACAATTTGTTAGAGGCACATGGAATGTGAGGAGACATGAATGATAAAATAGTGAAATTTCATTTTCTATTAACCTATATGTACATTTATAATATATTTTTCTGACTCTTGGATTCATCTTCCAAGGTATCTTGGACTCCCACACAAATCCTTAGAGGACTATGTGCCCAACATTCCCCCCCTTAATCCGAAGGGGTATATACGAGTCCAAGAAGAGAGCTATAACAATGCATAACACCAAGGAGCTAGATGTGCTCACTGAAATGTTGACAGAAGGAGGTGGTTTAGGGATTACCACCAACACTGAAATTCTTAGTGCAGTTCTTGGAACTCTTCCAAATCTAGCAAGAAGTTGAAATCTTCTACTAGAGGAAGTGCTGCTAGTTCTTTGAAGAGGAAAATCTTCAACCTAGAAAAGGGATGTCTTCAACCTACATAAATAAGGGAGGACCTCAACCTAAAAAGGGAAGTATCAACCTACGGTGGTTAAAGGATGGCCAACAACTCTGGAATGCTTAATGCAATTCCTGGAACTCTTCCAAAACTGGCGAAAAGTTGAAGTCTTATGCTATAGGAAGTGTCCCTACTTCTTTGAAGAGGGAGAATCTCAACTTGAAAAGGGAGGTCTAAAACCCACATAGATGGTTTAAGGCTGACCACCAACCAAAGGCATGCTCAAGGGCATCTCTGTCTCTTGCTACAACTCTGAATATGGTATGGAAGGATGTGACTCAGGCTTGCTTGATGTTGTTTTGAAGCTTGTATATGAACATCACTTCCCCCTTGTCAGATATAAGGTGAGAATATGGAGAAAAATCATATGCAAGGCATTTTAATATTCCCTAAGAAATTCTGACATATGATAGAAATATCTTCTTGGTTGTTGATTTCCATTGCCAAGAAGCGATCCATCGAAGATGAATCTTTGTTCTTACAAGAGCCTTGTTTCTCAAGGATCTATTTGAAGAATGAATGGTTTATGACAATGCCTACATGAATTAAGATAAAAACATCGATATTTCATATGGCCAACTCAATCACAATGTCGGCATTTAACAAATGTTGGCTAGGAATGTGGAGTAGAATCTGCGATAGGTGAAGGTGAAATCTCATGAAGGAATCCAACACTTTGAAACTAGATGGGCTTTGAGCAATATGGAATATGAAAGGACACATCCTTGTCACATCCAAGGCATGTTTTGTTTCTGTTTCTGAAAATTTCTTCCCAAGGTTTGATGATTGGCTTGGGAAGTGCAGGCTAAATTTTGACACCTACATGCAAATCTTCTCTTGAACTAGGAATTCAATGTGAATCAAACTCATATTTCTATTATTTCTGATATTAGGAGTATTTCTCAATGTTCTAAATAGAAACAGGTTCAAAATGACGGCTCCACTATTGTAATTCTTCTTGCTAAAGTTGTGATTCAAGCTCCAAAAAATCAATCTTCTATTATATGTTTTGTAAACATGTTAAAATGTCTGAAACAGAGACTTTGCTTATTTTGACCATACTAGACTGAGCCATGGAAAGTATGAGAGTATCTAAAAGCTTAATGAGTCAGTTGTTTTGGTCATTTTGTTTACACCTCACACTCAACAAATGGGAAAAGTGATAAGAAACTAAATGCACAATGTTGTTGCATATCCACACCAAAACAATATGCCAATCAACAATAGTTTTGAACCTCCAATGGTTGCAATACAAAATTTGACAAATATTCTAAGGATTTGTCTTCAATAATAGTCATATTAATTGTTTTAATAAGACATACTATCTTCAAAAATATGAGTGTCGTTCACTCGTGAGCAACTCAACTATGACACTATGACGAGCAACTGAACCAATGTTTATAGCTAATCATCACTGCATACCCACTACTCAATGAATTATTTGTAACTTGCACTTGTATCATAAAATTTTGCTGCATATACACCCAAGCGCTCAAAATATCTTGTATCAGATTTACTGAATCTCTGAAGAAATATTTTCCAATACTAAAACCGTCGTAGCACAATCTTTGCAAATCTTTAAAATATTTGAAGGTAAGATATACAGATCATATAAATAAATGAAAAAGAACTTAGACGCTTCAGAATGAATCTTAAAATGCCATTATTAATGGATGGCCATCGTATCTAGCCAATGGACGACAAGACATGTTGTATTGGGTCCCCCTGATATCGTTTGATTTTCCTTGTCTCTGTAAGCTAGAAGAAGAAGCGGGAGTAGTAATCTAGAAATTAGAGTATCAATGGCTCCTCCTATTCATATTCAATTGAAGGGTTCCTCTGCGCAGAGGCTTTCAGCAAGGCAAGATGCAACAATTCTCATGCGATTAACAGTGCGGCTAAGTGCCAACCTCAGTGCACAGGGTAACTAGCACTGCTCACCATCTTCACGTAGTAGAGATGCATTTCACGTATAATCCCTTGGAAGAGTTAATTACCTTTATAATATCTTGTGTGGTACCAGAAGGATATCCAGAGAGTGTCACCCCTTCCAATGCACCTTAGATGTAATGGAGGGCCCTTAAATATTTCTTTGGTGGAGCTATGGGTGTTTTTATGAGATGTTCATTGCTTCATTCTATTGGAATTTCTGGGAAAGGAGACACTTCATCTGCCATTGTTGTAAACTGAACTCTCAAGGATGGGGCAAGACATATTGGAAAGATGATTTTTTCATGTCAGGGTAAGAAGTTTGATTGCGATTTGAAGCAACTTCGATTTACTGGTGACCTCCTCATGGAGATTGGGGCTGGGGTGGACTTGGCTACAATGGTAGCTCATCATTTATTTTTTCCATTTTATTGTGCCACCAATATGGTGAAGAATGTTGTTGCCGTGAATTTGAGGGGCCGATACCAAGGCGTGGGGGCGAGGGGCCAGTGTATTAACACGGTTCTGTTGTGCACTAAATACTGGTCATGTCACGATACCGTCACACTGGAATATATGTGTATCCGTATGGAATATATTATTTGTGTGCCAAGGGGCCGAGGAATTACCACGGACTGGCAGGAGCAGCGCTATGTGGCGCGGACTAATTCCGGGGACCATGGTATTATTGTCTATTGAACCAGAGGTAGAGCAGAGCAACTATTTAACCACGAAACCGAGAGTGTATGTAGGACCACAAGCACTGGTATCGATTGGTATTAACTGGGAGTCAATGCCAGAGCCACGATACAGTTACAGTGGGAGGAGCGCAAACAATACACAGTCACGAATAAGTAAGGTCGAGATACATTTAAGGCTCTGATGCCCCTCTCATGACTTAATTTTTTAGTGTGATTTTTTGGAGTGTCAGGTGTTTGAATCTGGTGAAAAAAATTGAGGTAAAATCTTAGTTTTTGTTATTTAAACTGGATTTTTTGACTTTATATATCAACTTAGCACCCTCTAAAAGCTGTGGGGCATTTTGATTGTGCAATATTAACGATCAAACTTCTCTTTTTCAATAAATTCCTACCAGATTTTAGAGAAATTACGCCGTAAAAAACCACCATAAAACCTTTCAAAAAATTCTCACTAAAAACTACTAGCTTAATTTTCATCTAAACAGATTACGATTAGAGATTCTACTGGAAAGCAAACGCGAAAGAGTGCACAAAAATTGGGAAAATTTGAAAACCTGACACAAGTAGAGGAGGCGACTGCAACAAATTTGTACGATGACACGGTGGAAAAGTGTGGAGAGTAATTCCTACCTTGGCACAAGTACACTTGAAAGAGGCTAGTGGCAGTAAGATGAGTTACATTAACCAAGGGAAGAAAATGTCTAAACTTATAATCTATTTGCTTGTGAGGAAAAATACACCAGTTTGCTATTTCAGAATAATGGGCAGAGGTAGATGTACAGAAAGGACACAAAAACCAGTGGCTTAACGTCACATGAACATGGAATGTGAGGATTCACGAATGATAAAATAGCGAAATTGAATTTTATTTTAACATTCTTATATTTTTGTGACTTTGGATTCATCTTTCAAAATCTCTTGAACTCAAGTGATTGCTCAACTTCCACACCAACCGTTACAGAATTAAGTGTCCAATAAAATATCTTCATAAATAACACAAGATTGACACTCAGAACCCTCTTTTGGAACAAGATCACACCTTTCCATCAACAGGTATGTTATTCCAATTTTAATCTCATATAATATGCTTCTTTAATATTACACCATCTTGAACGGAATGATCGAGAGTAATGCTACAGTTTTGGCATCAAATCTCCATGTTATGGATTTTATTGGAAAATTAAATATTCTAAGGAACTTCTCATGACATGTCTGGGAGAATATTATCTCCCTTAGCTACATTATTGCATCTTCTGTTCGAGAGGAAAGCTTAAAGTTGGCCACTAGCCTTAACAGACTCGTATTTTTGTGTATGTTATTGCTTCCACAACTCAGTTTTTTATGGTAGAAAGGTTGTTTTTTCCTTTTCACAATTTCTTTCTATTTTTGTTATGTTCATATAATTTTGAAAATTTTGTTTTTTTTTTGTTATTTCACACATTTTAAAATTGATTATCAATTAAAGATAAGTGTTTTTCTATTTTTCCAAGAACTTTAAGGCAAGGAAAATTTTAAGGGCTAATATTCACAAGTGGTTTAATATTTCATGTTTTTATCAAAAAAAATATTTCTCAGTTTTGCCAATATAATAATTAGAAATATAAGAAATTTTGCAAAATTATCATCAAACATTTTAAAATTTGGATATTAGGGGATAGTAAGACTCTCCAAGGTTGCTAAACTTTAATATAAACTTTAATCCTTAAAATTTTCCATGATTTAGGGTCCTTTGATGGTTTTAACATCTTCTTAAGCTATTTTCGCTCTTCAGGAAGCTCTTCATCAAAGTTAAATTATAAAATTTTTTGAACCTTCTTCAAAACTCAAATATTGGATCTTGAACTACCTTTTTTGGACCTTGAAAAACCTCCCTAAGGCTTCCAATAGTATTCTTGCTTCTCATTTCCAAAGACTTGTTATTTTTATCTCTTGAGGACTAGGTATCATACCTGAATTTAGAGAAGGTTGATTCTCGACCATTATGGAGCACTTTTGAAGCTCTTCAAATGGAATGCATGCAAGATGTTGTTGTAACTCCTCTTCTTCTAAATTAAAATCTTTATTTTCTTCATCTAAGATGTTATGTATATTCTCTTCTTTTGAATTAGCATTTTCACTATATTTTTTCAAAGTAATTTGTTGAGCTTCATAATCATCCTTCATTCTCAATGTATGGTCATGTCTGATCAACTTCATATTCCTTTTTTTCATAACTTTGAGTTTATACCTATTACCTGCTTATTTTTTGTTGAAATTATATGCACTAAGCATGCATATGTCCTAGATCCATCTGATCTCACACTATTTAACTTTATGCAAGATATTGAATCTATCCCACTTGTTAATATTTTGCAGAAAAATCAATTGCACACACATGTAAAGCATAAATAAAAACAATCGCACATAACACAGTTTTTAACCGGGAAAGCCTAAAGCTGAAAACCCCAACTATATATTATGTATCATGGAATCATATGAAAATCCTCATACAAAGCTTATCAAGCTCTCAGTACAGTACAATCGTCATATACTAATCATGAACAATCTTGTAAATCCATGCACCGATCTTGTCCTCCTGCTAGCTTTCCTCCACTGCACAATCCCTGCTAAAGAATAGCACTGAATGAATTCGAATTACCCTTGCCTTCACTGTGCAATCCTCATTGGCAACTCCAATGTGTGTGTGATGCAATCAATGCAACACTATAGTCACAACAGATAGTCTATCTTGCCCTTTCACCTATCTCTCCACTGGGTCTCCACTAAAACTTCCATGCACTGTAGTTAACTGCTGTATTGTTCAGTTGATTAATGAGTTATTATTTGTGAATTAATTAACTAATTAATTCACTCCACTCTCACTAGTGTATCATTCAGTTAGACTAGATATAACTAGCTCAACTGAGTCTAACTGAGTTAAACTGAATACAACTCCATAACTACTTCTTCCAACTGTGTCATAACTTTTCCACTTGAGTTATAACTGAGTCCTCCATGCATTAGCTCCAGTAAACCCTTGGGAATTTCATAATTCTGTCAGTCCACTGATGTGCCACATATGTGCACTGAAACAAGGTGCTCCAAGAGAATAAGTTGTGTCCGATTATTATTAAGAGCTAATAATAATCGACATGCATCTATTTTTAGATCAGGATCTATAAATAGACTTCGCTCAATATTCAAAAAATAGAATTTCATATATTTTTCCAACTTGATCAACGATCCAGAAATAACATCCTGCAACTTCTAAAATATGATCACCATGTCTAAAAATAGACATAGTCTAAAAATAGACTTGCGCCAAAAATAGCCTGCGGGCCCACTTAGTGAAGGCGACTCTTTTCACTAAGAACATCATCTTGTTGAATCTCAACACTCCCTCTAAAAAATATAGGGATTATCCTTCACCCCGATCCTACCTCTATGGTATTTGAATTCGCTCTTGGTGAGCGCCTTCGTTAGAATATCTGCATCCTTATCCTCCATAGGAATGTACTGAAGCAACATGATCTTTCGCTGCACACAATCTCTGATATGATGATACCGGATATCAATATGTTTAGTTCTATCATGAAACATAGGATTAACCAAGAGTTTAATGCAACTATGATTATCATAATGTATCACTGTGTGATCTAAATGTGAATCGAACAAACCAACCAAGATATTCCTCATCCAGATAGCCTCACATGCAGCTTGACTTGCTGCCATGTATTCTGCTTCCACTGAACTGAGTGCCACGGATCTTTGTTTCCTACAGTACAAAGAAACTGTCGTAGATACGATACTGAAAATCCTTCCTAATGTGCTATTTTTGTCTGTTGGGCTTCCTGCCCAATCTGCATCCATGAAGCCATGCAACTTCACCTCGTCCATCTTTCTGTACCATAAACCATACTCAGATGTGCCCCTAAGATATCTCAAGACATGCTTGCCTGCCTTCCAAAAGAGCTTGGTAGGCTTAACCATCGCTTGTGAAAGCTGGTTCACCGCATAGCATATGTCCAGTCTTGTATTAACTAAATACATGAGCGAACCCACCAACTACCGATAAAAAGTGGCATCCACTACCTCTACCGATTTAGCATCCTCTTTCTTCCAATTTCCTAGAAGAGGAGTGTCGATAGGCTTGCAGCCTTGCATGTGAAACTTCTCCAGTGTCTCCTAGGCATACTTTCCTTGAGACACAAACAATTCACCTTCCCACTGCCATATTTCCAATCTAAGGAAATAATGAAGGAGGCCCAAATCCTTTATCTCAAAATCCTTTGCAAGATCTTCCTTGTATGAGTGTATCAACTCCTCATCACCTGTTAGTATTAAATCATCAACATAAAGTACAATGATTAAAAGCTTACCCTCCACCAAAATCTGGTATAGGTTTGCATCCGCCTCACTCTTGGTGAAGCCAAGTCTAGTTAAATAGTTGTCGATCCGAGTGTACCAAGCACGGGGTGATTGTTTCAGCCCATACAACGCTCTTTTGAGCCTGCACACATGTGACTCGCTGTTGAAGATCTCAAATCCTTCAGGCTGCTCAATGTACACCTCTTCCTCAATGATCCCATTACGAAATGCAGTCTTCACATCCATATGATGAATGTGCCAACCCATCTACACTGAGAAAGCAAAGATGGTCTGTATGGAAGAATACCGTGCGACAAGTGCAAAGGTTTCTTCATAGTCAATCCCCTCAATCTGTGAGAAGCCTCGGGCAACAAATCTTTCCTTATACTTCTCGACGCTCCCATAAACAGCTTGCTTTACCTTGTAGATCAATCTTGATACTATAACTGATTTTTCCACTGGCCTTGGAACAATCTCCCAAGCACTGTTTCTGACAATAGAGTCATACTCCTCCACCATGGCATCTACCCATGTGGGCTCCTGCACTTCTTTTTCGAAAGAAGATGGCTCTGTCACAATACACTTGCTCATAAGAGCCATGTATCTAGTAAATCGGTCAGGTGACTGTCTCTGTCTGCGCTGTGATGTAGGGACTCCTACATTCTGTGCCGCATCAAACTTCAGTCTCTTATCTTCTATGGTACACTTTCTGCCTTGTCTGATGTTTGGTTCTGGATGAGTGGACTCCTCCACTCCATGAATCTCCTCCTATGGCTGATCCACATCTAGAGGCTCATCTTTGGGAACAAGAATTTCCTCCTCCACATGCAACTGTAGCTCCCTCTCAAGCGACAACTTCATGGCTTTCACCTCATTGAATTTTATATCTCATCGAACAATAGTCATCCAACTGTCTAGCAAATATACACGATAATTATGGGGTGTTTCTGTGTACCCCACAAATATCCCAAATTCTGCAGTTGGCTCCAGCTTCTTCCTAGCATCCTTTGTCACATGAATGTAAACAGGTGAGCCAAAAGTATTCAAATGAGAAATATCAGGCTTCTTACCAGTGAAAGCCTCTTCAGGTGTACTCATGCCAAGTACTCTATGAGGAAAACGGTTTTGCACATAAACTGCAGTGTTGCATGCTTTCGCCCACAAGTGCATCGGTAGGCCCTCATCATGCAGCATCGCTCATGTAGCACCCACAATCATTCTGTTATTTCTCTTCACGACCCCATTCTTCTGTCAGTTATGAGGTGCTATGAGTTCTCCTCGAATTCCTTCTTTGCTACAGAAGTATTTGAATTCACCCGAGATGTATTCACCACCATTATCGCTCCATAGAGCTTTCACTTGCTTCCTCGACTCCTTCTCCACCAATGCCTTGAACTCATAGAACTTTGAGAATGTTTCACTCTTCTTCTGCATGAAGAATATGTAGCATATATGAGAATAGTAATAAAAATATATAGTATAATACCTGTGTTTGGTTATTGAAGCAACCGAGAAAGGTCCACACATGTTTGTGTGAATTCTCTCCAGGATCACCAAATCACGGTTCTCCTTCTCATGAAAGGTGGTCTTCATAAACTTACCCATAGTACATCCCTTGCAATGATCTGACTATGCAAGAGTACCCTTGGGAAGTCCAGTATAAATTTGCTGCAAAATCTTCAAAGCACCATGTTGAAGATGGCCTAATCTCCTGTGCCATAATTCACCCTCATCCCGGCTTACCACTTCTTCTGCTTTGCCCACCATTGCAGCGTAGTCATCTACCTCCATCTTGTAGATATTGTTAATTCGAACCCCTATCTTCTTGGTTAGACCCTTTTTTTTATGTCGAAGGAAGGCTTTTCCCTCACTGAAAACAACATCATAACCTCTTCCTTCCAGCATTGCAACTGAGACCAAGTTCTTCTTCAAACCTGGAACATGCATAACATTCTTCAACAAGAATTGATTACCGGACTCCCTCTCAAAGGTAATGGTCCCAATTCCAGTCGCACTGTATCGACCATCGTTGCCCATCTCTATATGCTTATGGAGGTCCTTCTCCTCCAAGTCACTAAACAACTCTTTGTCTCCCGTCATATGGAAAGACACACCATTATCAAGATACCACACTGATCCCATACAACTTGAAACCAAGCATGCGATCAAGGAGAAATCAAGTTCAAATTACGAGGTTAAGGCCTCTCTAGCTGCAGATCCAGCAGCCTTCTTGTTCTTCTTCTTATGTGGACAGTTAGTGGCGAAATGCCCATGTTCATGACAGTGAAAACACTTCACTTTGGACAAATCCTGCTTCTTGCCTTTAGCATTGGATTTTGAAGGATGTTTCTTCCCCTTCCCTTTCCTTACTTTGGTAGCTAAAGAACAATTCTCTTCATCTTCATTCTTCGGTTAAGATCCATCCCTGGTACCCCGCCTTATCTCCTCCTGCACAAGATCTGACCAAAGTCACTCCCATCCCGACAGTTTCTCCCGTCCATTGACAGAGTCCTCATAGCTATACCATCTCTTCAAAAGCCTAAGGAGAGCCAAGCTCACCAAGTTTTCATCATCAATAGTAACTGCCACACTTCCTAGTTCATCCTTACAGTGGACAAACTTCGTGAGGTATTTTGGAATACTGTCGTATTTCTCCATTTTTATTTTTCTGAGCTTGTCTTTAAGCGCCAACTTCCTCTGGTCACTTCTGCTTTGGAGCAAGTCTGTCAAAGCCTTCCACATTAAGAATGGAGTGGCTTTCCCGTGAAGGCTGGACACAATATGGTCCTTCACACCTTCCAACAGAATCCTTCTCGTCTTTAATGTCTTCTTTTTCCATGCGTCAAGTAATGCAACATCGCTAGATCCCAGTTTAGGAACATCGCTATCGATGAACTCCTTTAGCCCATTATCCTCCAGCACTTCCTCCATCCAGTCCTTCTAGGCTATGTAATTCGAGCTCCCATCAAGGGCATACTCCAATCACAATCCATTGAAAGCCATTTCAATGTATACTCAACGTCTGCACCAACAATCTTCTATAGAAAATTCGAATTGTCCACCAGCACAAACTCACTTTACGATGGCAATCTTCAATTAACAATGCTCCGATACCATGTAGAGATTATATGCATTAAGCATGCATATGTCCTATATGCACCTGATCTCACACTATTTAACTTTATGCAAGATACTGAATCTATTCCACTTGTTAATCTTTTGCATAAAAATTAATTGCACACACATGTAAAGCATAAATAAAAACATTCGCACATAACACAGTTTTTAACCAGGAAAGCTTGAAGCTGAAAACCCCAACTATATATTATGTATCATGGAATCATATGACAATCCTCATACAAATCTTATGAAGCTCTCAGTACAGTACAATCGTCATACACTAATCAGGAACAATCTTGCAAATCCATGCATCGATCTTGCCATCCTGCTAGCGTGTCTCCACTGCACAATCCCTGCTGAAGAATAGCACTGAATGAATTCAAATTACCCTTTCCTTGACTGCGCAATCCTCATTGGCAACTCTAATGTGTGTGTGATGCAATCAATGCATCACTATAGTCACAACAAATAGTCTATCTCGCCCTTTCCCCTATCTCTCCACTGGGTCTCCATTGAAACTTCCATGCACTGTAGCTAACTGCTGTATTGTTCAGTTGACTAATGAGTTATTATTTGTGAATTAATTAACTAATTAATTCACTCCACTCTCACTAGTGTATCATTCAGTTAGACTAGATACAACTAGCTCAACTAAGTCTAACTGAGTTAAACTGAATACATCTCCATAACTACTTCCAACTGTGTCATAACTCTGCCACTTGAGTTCTAACTGAGTCCTGCATGCATTTGCTCCAGTAAACCCTTGGGAATTGTGTAATTCCCTAAGTCCACTGATGTGCCACATCTGTGCACTGAAACAAAGTGCTCCAAGAGAATAAGTTGATGTTTAGTGTCTGATTATTATTAAGAGCTAATAATAATCGACATGCATCTATTTTTAGATCAACGATATATAAGTAGACTTTGCCCAATATTCTAAAAATAGAATTTCATCTATTTTTCCAACTTGATCAACCATCCACAAATATCATCCTGCAACTTTTGAAATATGATCACCATGTCTAAAAATAGACATAGTCTAAAAATAGACTTGCACCAAAAGTAGTTTGCAGGCCCACTTAGTGAAGGTGACTCTTTTCACTAAGCTCATCATCTTGTTGAATCTCAAAATTTTTCTAGTGGGGTTTGTGATGAGCTCCATCATTAGGTATATGTGTAGGGATTAATTTTCATGTTTTTAGCCTTATTAGTCTCTCTTTCGCACATTTAATTACATTATGGAAATATGTTGCTTAGTGTAGATGGTGATTAAGGCTTGTCTTACTTCGAATGCTTAATATGGTTTAAACGGAGGATAATCACGGAGATATGCCATTTTTGTTGAAGATCCTACAATAAAAGCTCCTAGTAGACAAAAAGGAGAGATTATAGGGGGGTTGGCCACATCCTTAACTCCTAAAGTAAGCCAAAGGATCCACTAGATTCACTCCAATAACTCGAAATAAAAAGAAACTAAGAAAGTGGAAGACCAAGTGAACCAAATCTCCACTTATCTTGCAGTCAAAGGGGACAAATCACCTACTTTTTTGGGAGTTTTTGGTAGCTACCCTTTAGGTTGATTGAATAATCACCTACTTTTTGGGGATTTTTTGGTAGCTACCCTTTAGGTTAAATAGGGAAGATCAGGATCTCATTAGGATTCAAATTTTAGAGATAGATGGGAGACACTTAGCTCTTGTAATAAAATTTTGTGACTTTCATGGCTATGTAATGAGATTTCTTCTGCAATAAAATGAGTATTTACTTTATCCTTCACTGATTTAGTTTCAAAGAGCTAATCTTGTAGATTAGGGCCCAATCCATTAGCCTCAGTCTCTCTTGTGTATTTATGTTTACTTTCCATGCCATTGTAGCTATTTTTTTTCATGTGTTGTAGTTAGTTTTCTTACATTTCCTTTTGTTGTATTTAGTTTTCTTGCATCTCATGTTGTTGTAGTTAGTCTCTTCTAGTTCATTGTACAATAGCATATAAAACTCCAAATTTGTGTCAAAGCCTCCCTGTCTCACCTATTTCATTGGAGTTTGAGGAGGGCACATCTTCACCACAGACCCAAAATTTCTTTCAGTTTATGATTTCTTGGAAAGGATAGATATTTTGATGTATTTATCATGAAAATGTTATGAATTATGAGTTATTTTTCTGATTCAAATGCATAGGTAGGTGTAATTATTAAATTCAACTCAAAGTTTCCACTATTTTCATCATAGATTTTTCAATTTTAATTGTAGGATCATGTATTTTTCTTGCATCTTTGAGTAGAGCAGCAGAGGAGGACTCCACCAACATCCCTAGCTTTAGTTTCCACCCTCCACCAACATACATTCAACAATATCCCCTTCAACCCTATTTTTTGAGATCTTCACCACAACACTGAGAGCTACCCTAGAGGTGCAAGATGAGCTTTGAAAGGAGTTATGAGCTTGGAGAAGCAGTTGGCCACCTTCAATACACCTAATTCCAACTTCACTCCGCCTTTCATACCCCTTTCCTCATCATTTTTGGCCTCAAACTACCCTTAGCATGTTCCCTGCAGCGTTTTAGGACATCTTGTAGCACTATAGGAAACCCTATAGCAGATCCTGTAGCAGTTCCACTTAGCCACTTATTCATCCCAGAAACCATCACTCACCTCACCTAGACCTTAGGCAACCTCCCAGACACCATCAACTCTGAATCCATGAGTCCAACACCTTCTTAAGCCACCTTAGTGCCTCCTTCTTTTGCTGCAAAACAAAGTATTGACAAGCATAGTCAGCTCATGAATAGATGCATTGTTAAAACATAGTAGTCAAGCATGAAGTAGTTAGAATTTAATTAACCATTTGGCCCAACTATGTGTTCTTATATCAGTTTCCCTTTCTAAGAGTTTAATTCAGCAATTTACTTTATGAATTCCACTTAGTTTAACTCTATTTCTTACTTTAGTGTAATTTTGGATTTCCTTTCTTACAAATAGCTAGGTGTGTCATTATTCTTTATACTAGTTTATTTCTTTTTGATAGAGTAATGGCCTTGAGTTATTTACAGTCTTAAGTTTCATTCAGAAGTGTGACAGACTTCATCCCCTAGAAGTATCCCTAGCAGTAGCACCCCTTCGTAGGACCAAGAGGACGATGGCATGAGTGGAATGCATCTGTTGTGTGTATAGCACTATCGCCTCCTATCTTATACGAACCCCAGGTTGATAAAGTAAAGTAGAGTAGCCTCTAGGAGTTGCAGCACTCTTGGTGCAATACCAGGGTTCAACACTTTTTGGCGACGTTGTCGGGGAGGTGTCTAAGTATATGCCTTGAATCTGTTTTAGCATTATTTTCTTCTTTTATTTTACATTCAGTTTCAAAATATTGAAAAATACAAAAATAGTTTTAATTTCATGCCTCGTAGGAGTAGGGATAACCAAGGATTTGTTTTATGAAAAACCCCCACATCCTCACACAGTCACCCTTCACTCTTCTTCAATGACTGTGAAATTGAACACACCATAGGTTAGTCTCTTGAAAACTTTCAAGAAGCTATTGGGGAAGAAGAAGAACTTGCTTCACCTGAGGAACCTACTTCACTAAGTCAAGCCATGGTTGAGACTAGGACCCAAGGAATCTTTCCCATTAGAGAAACATGTGGGGAAACTAGGTTGAAGAGCATAAATAAATCAACCCTTCTACATTTCCACAGACTTACCTCCGAGGATCCTGACACCTTCATGTTCAAAATTTTTGTTGTCTGCAAGACCAATGAATATGCTTCAGATGACCCGAAACTGTTCCCATGCACCCTCAAAGGTGCAACCTTGAGCTGGTTCAGGGGTTTGCCTAAGAAAAAAATCAACACCTGGGCATAGATGCAAGAGTCCTTTAACAAAAAATATAGGGATTAATGTATATCCAAATAAAATAAGGAGGAAATATTTAGGTTGACTCTACAAACTGATGAATCCCTAGAGGATTATGAATAAAGGTTCCAACTAAACCACAAAATGGCCAACTTAACCCTTGATCACAGATCACTTAAACTAGTATTTATCCTAAGGATCATGGAGGAGGCGATATAAACCCTTAATATGCTATCAAGAGGAGATATCTACTAGTTTCCTTATGAGGACATCAAAATTTCCTTTAGGAATCACTCTAGAGCAGCTAGGAAGAAAGGTAGAGCTAGCCAAAGCATGAAAAACACCCCTTCCTCTTCCACCTCAATCAAGAGTGAGATTTGAAATATGTTGGAGGACTTCAAAAGTGAGATGTTGCACACATTTTCTCTGCAAATAGACATAATGAAGATCAAGAGAAAGCAAGGGAAAGAAAAAAGGGCCTTCATTATATTCTACCCTAGATTTACTAAAAATCACCCTTGGAACGAATGTCGACTAAATGTCATAGACGTTTGCTTATCTTTTGAAGAGAACCATGCCACAGATCAATTCCCCTCCTTACCTGGGCTCAAAGCTATATATCAAAGTCAGGAAGTAGGACCAGAGCAACTCTAAAGGAGACTGAACTTTAGGCAGAGCTGAAACATTTGTGTGTGAAAATACCCCCTCTAGGACATTAAGGATGTTCCTATTTACAATACACTCATCGAGGAAAAATGATTTAATAAAATTAGGAGAAAGAAGAAATATACCCCCACCACCAATGTAGTAGGAAAATTTTCCGACTTTATGTCGGGAACGGTGATATTCTTGAAGTACATGGACCCTAATAGTCTAGTTGTGAATGTACACATAGATGGTGTCATAGTCCCCAATACATTGATTGATCTCGGGTCTGTCATCATTGTAATGGCTAAGGAAACTATGATTAAACTCAAGCTCCAAAGGACTTTGAGGAAAACCACAATGGTTCTGCATCTTTCCGACTAGTCCACAATAGCTCCAGAATTTTTGAGGATGTTATCGTTTCAATCGAATGTTGGGAATACCCTACAATTTCCTAGTCCTCCAACCAAAACCCAAGTTTAATGCCTATAATATCATTTTAGGAATACCTTGGTTAGACACTATTGATGCTTATATCAGTTTTTTGGATGGAAACATGAATATAAAGAATGGGTTGTTGACTAAACAACTGGTATTATATCCTCCTGCCCAACCTTCCATTTACCATGACCTACCTTTGTGGTTGGAGGATGAAGAAGAATAATATTAAGTATAGAGAACTATTCCCTACCCCATTTGTACCATATATGTTGTACCTAGAGGGGCACAGACTGACGAGGATGAGCTCTTCAACCACATCATTTAGATCCAGACCCCAATGACAGTCCACTCAATGACCTAGTGAAAGAGTCTGAAACGGACCCTTGGATGGAGTTGAACTCAGTTGATTCAACCTTTGAAACCACCAAGGCCGTGGAATTTGGCCCATTAAAATATCTGAAAATTAACTCATCCCTCTCACCCAAAGAATAAGAGAAAATAGGCTAGCTCTTGAAAGAAAACCTTGATGTATTTTTTTGGGATAACAGGGACATGAAAGGGCGACATCCCTCGATGTCCACACATCATATCTACATTGAATAAGGATGCAAGCATGTGATCCAACCCCAAAGGAGGATGAACCCAGCTCTAAAGTACATAGTGAAGGAAGAACTCCGTAAATTATTCAATGCAACTTTCATCTATCCCATATCTGACAGTGAGTGGGTGTCTCCTCTTTTCCTAGTCCCAAAGAAGAATGGAAAATGGTGAATCTATTTTGACTACCAGGAACTAAACAAAGCCACTAAGAAGGACCATTTTCCCTTGCCCTTTACAAATAAATTCCTGGATGTCCTTGCAAGGAATAAGTTGTTTTGTTTCCTAGATGGGTTCAGTGGGTATAAATAGATCTAAATTAGCCTGAAGACTAGGAAAATACTATTTTCACATGTCCCTGGAGCACCTTTGCCTACAAATTCCTTCTCTTTGGGTTGTGGAATGCCCCAACTGCTTTCCAAAATGTAGTATTCAGCATATTATCTAAGCTAGTCCATGAATCCACTGAAATCTACATGAATGATTTCACACCTTATGGGGATCAATTCCAAGAAGCTCTCTCTAATTTGGGAAAAGTGTTGAGAAGGTGCATCAAGATGCATCTCTCCTTGAATCTAGAAAAGTGTGAATTCTTAAAATTAGTAAGAGTATTCTTGGGTCACTCAATATCCCAAGCAGGAATGTAGGTATACCCGAATAAAATCACTATCATGAGAGGGGTATGTTCCTCAAAAGCAAAGAGATGTTAGAATTTTCCTAGGCTTGGATGGCTACTACATAAGGTTCATTAAATACTTGAGCAAATTGGATTCACCATTATTTGGATTATTGGCCAAAGATTCTAATTTTTCTGGTCCATTCTCTGTCAAGAAGATATTAAGCTCATTGTGGAAAATTTAACTACTTCCCCCATTGTCTGAGGTGAAAATTAGGCTTTGCCTTTCCACATCCATACAAATGCATCAAACAAAAGTTGTGGGGGTAGCTTTGGGTAAGTTAGAAGAAAAATTACCCTATGCCATCTATTTCATTAGCAAGAATTTGTCCAAAGTTGAACTCAACTATACTGTCACAGAAAAAGAGCTTTTAGCCATTATCCATTCCTTAAACAAATTTAGATATTATATTACTTGTTATTAGACCTTTGTACATATTGACCATGCAGTCATCAAGTACTTAATGAATAAACGTGATGTTAATGCCAGAAAAATTATATTTTTGTTGTTATTACAACAATTTGACTTAACAAATGTTGATAAAATAGGAAATGAGAATGTTGTTGCAGATTTATTATCAAGACTAACTCTACCTAGAGATGAGCAAGTGATGGTGGACTATCAACTTCTGAATCAACATTTTTTTGGTATCTCAACACTCTCTCCTTGGATTTCTGACATAACTAACTATTTGGTTGCTGGAAATTTCCATCCAAATCTCTCATCCAAGGAGAAGAGCAATATTATCAAGAAAATCACTCCTTTCACTAGGATTGGTGGAAATCTCTTCAAGTTGGGTCCTGACCAGATTCTTAGAAGAGGTGTGAAGGAAGAATATATTTTTGACATCCTCTTGGAATTTCATGATAGTCCTTGTGGAGGCCACTTTTCTCTAAAAAGGACAAGCTTAAAATCTTTGCAAGAAGGTTACTAGTGGCCTACTCTACACCAAGATGCTAGGAAATACACTAGTAGGTGTGACTAGTGTGAAAGAATGTGGAGACCTATAACAAAGGATGAAATGACTTTGGACACTTGGGTGGCTATAGAGCCATTTGAAAAATGGAGCATGTACTTCGTTGGACCCATTGATGTACCATCCAAAAAAAGAGGCATGTGATAGTCTGGATTGACTACTCAACCATGTGGGTTAAAATAAGGGATCTAAAGGTAGAAAAAAATGAGAAGGTAGCTGAGCTTCTGAGAGAAAATGTATACTAGAAGTTTGGCTACACCAAAGAGTTAGTCACTAATTAGGGGGCTCAATTTACATCTCATTTCATTGAAAACCTCCTCAGGTTGCGTAATATAAAGCACCAGACTTCCACTGCATATCATCCTCAAGAAAATGGCGAGGTGGAAGTGACAAACAGAGCCTTGGAGAATATCCACCCCAAGGTTCTGAGAAATAGCTAAAAATATTGGGTAGATAGAATGGTGAAAGCCACTTAGGCTTAAAATATCAATTGGAAGACAACCACATGGTTTACTCCTTATGATTTAGTCTATGGGAAGAAGGCTTTGCTTTCCATTGAATTTGAGTACAACACCTTGAGAATGGCAACTGAGTTAGAGCTAGATATCACAAAGGCCTGAGAAGAAAGGTTGTTGTAGTTAAGTGGTTTGGATGAGTTCAGAATACATGCACTCCTTCAAACAGAGGTAACTCAGTTGCAAAGGAAGTTTTGGCATGACAAATACATTAAGGAAAAGACATTTCAAGAAGGGTATTGGGTGCTTATCTATGACTCAAGGTTCAAGGAAATCAAAGGAAAATTAATGAAAATATGTTTTGGACATTAGAAAGTGGAAGAATGATATGAAAATGGCGCTATTCAGATCAGAACCTTAGATAAGGAGTGGATCCCCCTGCTTGTCAATCGTTATAGGCTCAATTTGTACAAGAATCCCCTATCTAGGGCTGATTTTAATAATTCCATAAACATGGAGGTGCATGTCAATGGAAGCTCCATGGTTTAGAGTGTCTCCCCTTCCTAGAAAAAAGAAAAAAGAAAAAATTAAAGAAGCATTGGTGAAAACCTCTATGAGGCGATATTGGAGGGAAAAAAAAAGAAAAAACAAAGAAATAAAAGATCCTTGGGTGAAAAACTCTTTGAGGCACCTAAGGCAGGCTTGTTGGTTGAAAACCTCTATGGAGGAAATCCACATTTCTTTGAAAAAGAAAAAAGAGAAAATAAAAAACAAAGAGAAAAAGAAAAAAATGGAAAAAATAGAAACATCACTAATCCACTCACTTATTTCTGTTTTGTAGGTTGTTGATGAAGGGCGGTTTAAAAAAAGAGGAGAAATTTTCTTCCGCTCTCCTCCCTCTCCTGTACCTACCCACTCCATAAGCAACCCCAACATGCGTCGATCCACCCGTTTCTCCCTTCAGGTGAGAAAAAATCTCATATTTTTGTGTTTTTTGTAATTGCTACAAGATGTCCTAGCCACTACAAGATTCTTGTAGTGCTATAGGAAACCCTGTATTGCTATAGGAAAGTCATCTGCTAGAAAGGAAGCTCTCTCAAGGGCATATAATCTTCAAGAAAAGCATGAAAATAATTTTTTTTCCTATACCTGCCACTCCTAACCCTCACTCCACTCTATGCATGAGTATTACTCTCTAAACCCTATTATTTTCCACTGGCAGATAGGTCACCTATATCTTGGCATGGGACCTATACCCTGATCTCTCCATCACTCCACTCACTCCATATCTCCATGCCTAGCCTCTATACTCTATTTCTCCTCATTTCTCAACAACCTAGATCTCTAAAGGTGCAGGAAGGAGACAACTACATGAATTTGATCACTTCTTGTATCAATCCTAGACATGACACAATACCTGAGGACCTAAAAAGTGAGATTAGCTTGATGGAGATGGCTCCAAATTACCCCCAATATACTCTAGGAGGATTACCACACTAGCAACAACACCTGAGGACCTCCATGAAATACATGCAATAAGAACAATAAAATTAAAGTGCTAAGAAACTCACTAACAAATAAGTTCCTCACTCAGAAAAATGCATAAAAAAAACACAACAAAGGGAAAAACCATGGCTATCACCAAAATCTAGCTCCATGCTTCAAATAACGTCTGTAACTCCTCAACAAAAAGTAGGCTCAAGTATGGCCCTTCATCCTCTCGCTATGCATCATGTTGATAAAAATTAATTAATGTTACGAATTAGAGGTTAAAAAGGAAAAAAGTGGTCAGTTAACTTGGCCACCCTCGTGAAGTTAAAGTGAATGAGAATTGATGTATGCATGCCACCTGGGTAGTAAAATCAGTTAAGGGTGAGTTGAAGAGGACATGGAGTTTATTTTTAGGCAAAATACAATGATTAAGTTGAGTGGGGCCAACACTACAAAAGAAAAAAACCCGTGCCGAAGTCCAAGTGACCACAAAGCTCCAAATTCATTCAAATTTCCATAAAGGGAAAGTTTGGCTCATTCTCCTCATTTCATTGAGAATTTCTAGAGAAATTATAGAAGGAGGGTGACATGAGCTATCAAAGAACTCCATCGCAAGGCTGAAGTATTCATGCAAACCCCATGGTGCAGGAAATTGTTGATGCTATAGGAAAGTCTACAGAAGGTTGAACATTGCCCAAAATTGCAGTGAGAGCCACTCATAAGTTGTATTCACACCTAAAACCGCCATGTCCCATGAAAGAGAAATCAGAGGTCTAGTCATCACCATTACTGCTGAATTGATTAGCGAAGTGACCACTTTTCCTCCCAGAGTCAAGTGGAATAGAGAAGATAGGGTGTCGAGCACTGCAGTGAAAAAGAGCTTCTTTATACCAAATGAAGAATTCATTGAGGAAAAAAATGGAGTGAGAAGAGAAATCCTTCCATACCCTTGGGATGAAGTAGCATTAACATAATGAGATATATTTCTTGTGAGGGAATACTCAGTGTGGCTTATGGATACTACTTTAGACTATTGAATGAGCTTAGGGTCCAAGGAGATCTCACTCTAGAACAAGGAGTGAAAATTCCCTACTTCCTCCTACATTCAATTAGGGACATGAGACAAAAGGTAAGGGAGAAAAAGTATGTGGCCTCATTAGGCTTATATTAGGAGATGCTCGAAATAGATTTTACCTCCTTGTACCCTAGTCCACATTCATAGATATGGATAGGGAAGCATTCATAACTACCCAAGCTGGACAAACCCCTACCTCTAGTCTTGGAAAGATGGGTATGGAAGAAGAAAGAGGGGAGACAGAAGAGACAAAAGGAGAAGATGAAGAAGAGGAAGAGATGGAGACTAAATAATAAAACACATAAAGCCTATAAACAGATGAAAGGAAAGAATAAGAAAAAGAGGAAGATGAAAAATAGGAGGAAGAAGCAAAAGAGAAGAAGGAATATGAGACAGGGGACGAAGAGGCATTAGACACTATGTTGGTCATTGATACCTCTCCCCAATAGACAAAAATTTCACTAGAAATATAAGAGAAAGAAGTGGTTTCTACCTTAGCCACTTTAATAACACCAGTGAAGGCCAAAAGAAGAAAACAACTCCCCATGTACTTCAGAATTAGAAAGGGTTTCATGGTAAAGCAAGGGAATACACAAACTCCAACAAAAACCCTTATAACAGTTGAGGAGTCACCCAAAAAGGATGAGGAGATAAGCTTAGAATAAGGGAAAGTTCACGAGGTCACCTCACGTGAGAGGACACATGTGATCTACAGAAGCAGACATTATTCAAGGCTAGAATCCCTTAAACATATACCAACCCCCACAGACTCTCAAGAGGCATAAAAGAAGGAGAAGCAAGCAAAGGAGGGTTTGTTATAGGGAAAACAGAGTTTGCTACAGGAAACTCTGTCTATGCTACATGAAACTCGAACAGTGCCACAAAAAGAGCAAAAAACCATGGGGGAAGGTGATAAGGCACCCTTGGAAGGGAAAGAGGCCCAAGATGTTGAAAAAGAGGCACATATTGAAAGGAAGGATGCCAAAGGGAAGGAGGAGAAGGAAGAAAAGGAGGAGCCTACCTCCCCAAAATCTATCCCTAAAGACATCTCAACAATGTCACACCCTAGCCCTCAGCCAAATATGATTTTCTAATATACATTTATTGAAGGTGGAAGAATGGTTCCTCAAAATCTTGTAGTCCCCTTATTTTATCAGCTAGACTAGGAGAGAGCACACACACATCACTGGATGAAAATTCCAGCAATGAAGGGTGTGCATGATATAGGAATCATGGAAGAGAAGGTCATCGAATTGGGGAGGGATTTGTTTGATGTTAGACTCAGAGAATCCATGTTGAAGGACAACTTCAAGAAACACAGGCAGATTATGCAAGGTTACGAAGCCAAAGCTAGCAAAAGGACAACTAGATTGCCTCCATGGCATATTTATGTATGGAGGCCATCCATCATAGACATCCTTCAAACTCTGATTCCATCTACCTAAAAGAATAGTGGTTGCAATTTTAGATTAAGGCACTAGAATCTCATGGATCCTTCCCTTTTCAAAACTGCAGGAAGTTTATTGACTTTTGCAATCATTATAGTATATTATTCAAGGCAAAGTTGGAAAATTTTTATATGCACAATATTGTTTTGACAGATTCAAACATTTGGGACCCTAACCCTAGGTTGGGGGATATGCAGTTGATAGGCTTAGCCTCTTGGATGTTCAATGAGGAAACAAGGAAAGAGGAAGCAAAGAGGGTGATGAGAGTTATTCTAGCTAGGGTAGTCATTAACAATCACCTCATGATAGAAAATGATGCCATCCTTGCAGAAAAGTACATCAGCACCCAAGAACACGCCATTGCACGTTTTGATGACATTTATAGATTGTTGGGAGATGAATGTGTAATGGAAAGTCAAAGAATATGGAATGGCCTCCATCTTAGTCTCACAAACATGGAATATCATACCCCAAATATATTGAGAAGTGCCCTAGAAAGGGCACCATTTTACAAGAGGGCTATGCAGACAATGAATATCTAATGGCTTGGCTTGAAACTTATTCACCTTTGTTGTTGGGACTGGGTGAAGCAAAAGACCAAGAAATAGAAAATAGAGAATGGGAAGAGGAAGAAAATAATGTTGGATTCTACCCTCGTGAAGGAACTCCTTCACTTCTTGCTTGGGATGTCAAGGGGGGAACTAAAGCACTGAAAGATATGAAGAAGGAGGACTGAGTTTTTTAGAGGATGAACAACCATTTGGTAGGGGGGTGATGATTAGCACCATAATCATGGATATGTGGAGGGGTTAATTATCTCCTTTTTAGCCTCATTAGTCTCAATTTCTCGCATTTAATTACATTATCGCCATATGTTGCTTAGTATAGATGGTGATTAAGGCTTTTCATACTTCGAATGCCTAATGTAGTTTAATTGCAGGATAATCACGAAGATATGCCATTTTTGTTGAAGATTTTGCGATAAAAAATCGGAGTAGACAAGAAGGAGAGATTATAGGGGGGTTTACAACCTCCTTAGCTCCTAAAGCCAACCAAAGGATCCTTGAGATTCCCTCCAACTACTCGAAATCAAAGGCAACCAAGAAAGTGGAAGACTAAGTGAACCAAAGCTCCACTTCTATTGCAGTTTAAGGGGGGAAATCGCCTAATTTTTAGGGAGATGTTGGTAGCTACCCTTTATGTTAAATAGGAAGAGAAATATATCATTAGGATTTGAATTTTAGAAAAAAATAAGAGACTCTTAGCTACTATAATAGACTTTTGTGACTTTCATGGCTATACAATAATTTTTTTCTGCAATAAGATAAATGGTTAGGACCCAATTCATTGGCCTCAATATCTCTTGTGTGTTTATGTTTACTTTCCATGCCAGTGTAGCTACTTTATTTCATGTGCTTTAGTTATTTTGCTTACATTTCGTTTTGTTGTGTTTAGTTTTCTTCCATTTCATGTTGTTGTAGTTAGGCTCTTGTAGATCATGGTACAATAGGATATAAAACTCCAAAGCTGTGTGTCAAAGCCTTACTCTCTCACCTCTTTCATTGGAGCTTAAGGAGGGCAGATATTCACCATAGACCAAAAATTTCTTTTGGTTTATGATTTATTGGAAAGTATACATAGGTTTCTGTATTTATCATGAACATGTTATGAATGTTGAGTTAGGTTTCTGATTCAAATGCATAGGTAGGTTTTATTATTAAATTAAACTCACCTTTTCCACCATTTTCATCATAGATTCTCCAATGTTAATTACATGAACAAGTAGTTTTCTTATAGGTTTGAGTAGAGCAGTAGAGGGGGACTCCTCCAACATACCTAGCCTCAATTTTCAACCACCACCAGCCTACTTTCAAGAAAATCGCCTTGTGTCCTATTTTTTGAGATCTTCAACACAACACCAATAATAACCCTAGAGGTGAAAGACAAGCTTTGAAATAAGTTTTGATCTTGGCCAAGGGGTTGGCCAACTTCCATACACCTAATTCCACCTTCATCCCAACTTTCCTACCCCTTTCCTCATAATTTTTGGCCTCAAAATACCCTCATCTTGTTTCATGTAGCATTTGAGGACATCCTGTAACATTACAGGAAACCTTGCAACAGATCTTGTAGCAGCATGATTCAACCACTTCTTCCACCCAGAAACCATTGGTTACCTCACATAGACCTGACACAACCTCCAAGACACCTTGAAATCTAAATCCATAAATCCAAGACCTTCTTAAGCCACCTCGACACATCCTTTTGTTGCAAAATAGAGTATTTACAAGCAAATTTAGCTCATGAATAGATGCAATGTTAAAACATAGTAGTCAAGCAATAAGTAGTTAGAGGTCAATTAGCCATTTGGACCAGCAATGTGTGCTTAGATCAGTTTCCCTTTCAATGATTTTAATTCAACAATTTACTTTATGAATTCCACTTAGTTTAACTCTATCTCTTGCTTTAGCCTAATTGTGGATTTCCTTTCTTGCAAATAGCCAGGTGTGTCCTTATGCTTTAGACTAGTTTCTTTCTTGATGATAGAGTAATGGTCTTGAGTTATTTACAGTCTTAGGTTTCATTCAGAAGTGTGACAGACTTCATCCCATAGAAGTAGCCCTAGCACTAGCACCCCTTTGTAGCACTAAGAAGAGGATGGGATGAGTGGAGTGCATCTTCTATTTATATAACATTGTCACCTCAAAGTTTGTATGAACCTTGGGATGATAAAGTAAATCAGAGTAGCCTTTGGGAGTTGTAGCACTCTTTTTGCAATACTAGGGCTCACCGGCTTGGGCTAATGGAGATGTCGTCTCTCAACATGAAACAGTGAGAATATTATCACCCTTATTGAAATAAGAATCCATATACACTAAATTTTGGGCTTTTATTTTTTTTGAGCCAATTATTTCTTCATGTAACATATTCATTCTCTAAAGGGGCATGATAAAAAAATTGTATCTAATTTAGTGCAACCCTTCATTTATGGAATCTTTCACTTTGAGGGTGGAATGAATTTATGAAAATATGATTTTAGTTCTAGTTGTTTTCTGGAGTCTACATAAAATATTTTGACATTTTACCTTACATAATTTAACTACAACAATAACCATAACAATAAATAAATAAAATTTATGCATGGTAAACATACAAAAACTCACATGAATGCATCACAATCCGCATTACCCTATGACCTGATGTTGCAACCTTGCTCTAATACCACCCCATTGCACATTTATCCACTTTTACAAGCTCTCCTGGGTAAGCATGAGATGAGAGTTACTATGACATGACACAAAATCCAAGTTCTAGTTATGGAAGCAGGTTCTACTAATCAGAAACATACCAAAAAATTTCAGAGAGCCAGATCACGTAGGTGTTAGCCTAACAACCACTAGTGATCAGTACCTAAGGTGGAACTCTATTTTAAGTAATCTAAAAACCTAGCCACACTCATAGAATTCCTTGAGTGTGGTTGCAATGCTCCATTTACACACATAACTGCCCCCCCCTCCCCTTGTAGTTGCAACTGGGATTTCACAGTTCCGTGAATGCAGCCACAAAATCAGTGCTACATTTTTAGGGATAGCCTATAGGGAAATTCCTAGAAAAGCTTGGAACATTCCATAATCAATTCTTAGGTGATGAATATTCTACATGATCATTAGTATGTGTAGAACTTTTTTTAAAAGTTTCCAAACACATGAGACACATTTCGTTGAGCACATCGTAAACATAGTAAGTACAGGTCATAAATTCATATATTTTCAACGTTTTCTTAACTTCATCAAGGAATCAATAATAAGGCTCAATTCTTTCTCAAACTAGATGAAAGAACACTTGTTATTCCATGCATTCATAGAAGAATTAATGAATGTGGGATCACATGGGTTAAACAAAAAGAAAACCAACCAAGTCCTCTAGAGACCAAACCACCTCAACCCTCAATCACATTTATTTCACCTAAACTGGTCCATAAATAGCTATCACCAAAAACTATTTGATGCCTCCAAATTTCGTCACCATATCCAATGGAATTTTATCGGCTCCACCCATCCGTCAAGATTTTCAGGAGAATTCCCATCTTCACCCTTGACTCTCTAGAATTTTCATGGGACCACCTCAACCATGATCCAAATTATATCAACCACCCAATGCTTAATCAAAACAAGGAACCCATTACACCATCGTTATCCAGGAAATGGAAAGGAAAGGTTTAAACCAATTTCAATCTAGGGAAATCCCATGCGAAGGACAAGAAAGGAACCAAATACATGTGCCATGCATTCCAATCTGAGAAATGAAATCACACATGAAGCATGTTACGTGCAATGTCCTCTAGCTATAACTTATTTTTCATCCTTATCTTATTCCTCTTCTTTCTTTCTTTTTCCAACTTCTTTCCCTCATCAAGTCCAACTGAATGGTAGAATTCTCCAGAATGATCTAAGTGCCTAAGAGTGTAAGAGTTGCTAAGAGTAACCAAGAATAACTAATAGGAACATAAAATGTTGTCTCTCTCTTTTTGTTTCATTTTCCTTTCCTTTCCTTTTTCCTTAATTTTCATTAATTTTATCTCTAATTTACCTTGCATGGATATTCGTGTCCCTTCATCTTCCTTTTCTCCTATTTTCCTTTGTTTCTCATACTCGAATGTGATTTATTTCTTCATTTCCTTTTCCAAAGAAATTTCCAATTTCCATAGCCATTAATTAACCAAGACTTATACCCACTATAGAATTTTCCCACCATTCAATTTGGAATATGTGTCCCATGACCTTAGTTTAATTTATTTACATAGAAAATCAACCTAGGGTTGTTACAACTTTAAATCTTTGTGCTATCTCATTCCAATTCTTCATTTCTTTGTGCACCTCCAACTCAATATACCAATTTGTGGGAACGTTGTCTAGAATATGTAAAAATATGTGTGCCGACTCCTTCTATGGCACACATTCTCTCATCCATGTCATGACACGCAATTTTAAGTGTGTCCTTGGGCATTCCATGCCTAAATAACTCTCCTCATAGACCATAGAATTCGTCCCAAACCTCATGCACATCAATTATCTACATTGTTTCCACCTAAAAACATGGTCCTTTTTATAAGTCTACTATATGGATGGTTTTTTTTCAAGACAAAACGTAGTGCAAGAATCCTCATATGCTCATATATTTGGTCCTCCAACTCCTACACAAAGGTAACCACCTTAAAAATTCCATAAAAGTAGGGTGGATTATACATCACATTCGTTATATAGCACACTACGTTGGTGATGTGCACACACCTTTGAGTGCTGAAATCATGCAGTATGTTATGTCAGCTTTCTAGTGCCTATGCTGAATTTGAATTAAATGACCTCACGCTACGGCGATTCCATACTTCATCAACGATAGGGTTCACATCATCTTCTCGACCAGATGTCACGTTGTAAATGTTTTTTAATGCTTCCCTACTTAGCTTACCTTCTACTAGTTTAGTATATTTATCTCCTTAGCATGGATCTAATGGTCTTGGAACTCAGATATCCCCAGATTAAAAGATCATCTATCTCTTCTTCTCATTAAAAATTACCTGATTATCAAAATTCTATTCTAGTAAATCCCCAATAGAGTTGGGTATGGATTGGTGCTGTCAACTATATTTATAACTTCGAAATCAGAAGTACTCATAACTCCATCAATATACATTGGCACACTCGTCAATCTACCAATGGGAAACATATGATGTTAAATAGCTAATCTTAACTGAATGGGAGATGAGGTTAGATTTTGTTTCCCATTAGTTCCCATATTCACATCAGACCCCAAGTCTATTATTGGAACACACCTCTGCTATTATCGAAACAATTTTTTTCTTTTCTTCTTGTACACGAGACTATGTTTTAGTATGTTGGCGAGTAGGCCATGATAAAATCAATCTTTAAATAACGATGTATTAAATAAATAAATTTGAGGAATAAAACTCGGAAATGTTGGGAAAGAGATTTGTATAATTTATATAAGATATACTTGCCAAATATGGAAAACATTCGGATTATGATAAATTCTTTAAAAGTATACTCAGTTGGAGAGAAATGTTGGGGAAAGCTCTGCAGCAAAGAAAAGCATGGTTTAAACGAAAAAAAAACACCCTAGCGTAATGCGTTTGCAGATCCGTGAAAGGTGGGATGTTGCTAAGGAAAAAACTGCCGAGAATTCTTGTATAGAATAATTTATTGGAATCATCAAGAGGTTGTTGTTGGTTCCAGCAAGATTTCTCCGGTCGAAGGGAACCAGTGGATGCTGGTTCAAGGTTGGGAGGAAAACTCGTTTCCCAAAGAATTTTCAGCTAAGATTGTGGATAGAGGTTCTTCCTAATTGTATTTGTTATGATTTAAGAAATTGTTATGATTAATTTTATATATATATATATATATATATATATATATATATATATATATGACCGTCTTTTTATTATGTTAGAATTTTCATAGAAGTATGTTTACTTTTAGTTCTTATGATTAATATTCTAAAAATAAAATAAATAAATTGTAAATTGATGTATCTGTTATGAGATGTTTAATATAGAAAATTTAGATAATATTATGTGAGGTAATTAGCAGTATATAATACATTATTGGAATCATCAAGAGGTTGTTGTTGATTCCAGCAAGATTTCTCTACTCCGGGGAACTAGTGGATGTTGGTTCAAGGTTGGGAGGAAAACTCGTTTCCCAAAGCATTTTCGGCTGAAATTGTGGATAGAGGTTCTTCCTAATTGTATTTGTTATGATTATTTATCTGTATATATGAAAATATATGAGACGGTGTTTTTATTATGTTAGTATTAATATTCTGAAAGGAAAATAAATAAATTGTAAATTGATGTGTCCGTTATGACAGTTAAATTAGTGGAAGCTTCTGACAATACAGTGAATTTAATTGTCAAACCTATAAGTGGACGGTGTCAGGAAACATGTCAAAAAGTTTTATCGACCTAAGGAATTGGGAAGAAGGTCACGCAAGTAAAAACAGAGAGTACCTGCATAGTTATGTGATGCCCCCTGTAGCGCTGGAACCCAGGGATATGTGCCTGGGTAACGATTGTATACGTTGTTATAGCGTTTAGAATAACGAAACGAAAGTTATACAATTGAATAGGAAAGAAAGTAATATGAGTCCGTTGTATTTACTTGGAAATCATAAATATGGAAACATGTAGTGATAGCTGCGCACACATAAATCCGAATGGTTTCTAAAGCTAGTTTTGAAAGAATAAGGTAGTCTTTAACAAATTATGTTATCCACATCAATTTGGACATATGCCGATATTTTGAGATTGGATAAATTATAGAAATGAGGACAAAAGAAACAATTGACATCATGAATGTGGTCAATCTTTATACAAGAAACCATAATCAGTTTTTCGAGTGCTCAGTGTAAATGGCCTTCGTTATAAAACAACGAAAGAAAGAGCGATCATAACAAACTTTATCTTCATTACAAAATAGCTAAATAAAGACCTATCATAACCAACCATATAATTTCATGCTAAACTAGTACCCTAATAAAGATACATGTACTAAGCAGTGATGAAAGGCATTACGATAACAATATTAGAGACAATTTGACTTTAATTGTAGATATAGTAGGTTGTATTACCCTATGTTATGAACAAGTTGAGTACCCTATGTTCCAAACAAGCTGGAAGAAAGGAAAAAGAACAATTTCCTTTCTGGCTAAGTGAGATACATATACAAAATAGGTGCAAGGAAAATCTCAAAGTTCTTAAACAACGTGAGCTCAATACATTAATATAGAACCCAATAATCATTTTCGGGCTTGAGAATGTAGCTTTGATGAAAATAATTGCACAAAAAACCATATTCCAACACTCTTGGGAGTTCGAGAGTAATCGCCATGCTATATTTTCACCCAAAGCCATATTCCTGATCTTAGGATCCTTGATTGCTAACCCTCCATGGCATTTAGGTAACTCAACTATATTCCAATTGGCTAGATGGAATTACTCCATTTTTTTCCTCTTTGCAAAAGGAACTTTCATACATGGGCACCAATTTCATGTATAATTCCCTTGGAACCTAACATACCTGAGCCAATATATACATGGAGAGAAGATAGCATAGATTTGATTAAAAATACATTGCCAATTACATTTAGCCATTATGCACCCCAAGACTAAATCTTTTTTTATTTTTTACAAAACCTCTTCCCATTCCTTTGCTATCGATCCCAGGGAGAGGGGGATTCCTAAATATTTGAATGCTTTATGATTATTCACTATTGGAAATTCTAGAGCTTTAGGTATATAGATTAAAATCGCTTTTGAGAAGTTCCAACCATACAAATGAAATTTCATTTTATTAACCATTCCACTTGAAAAAAAAAAATGATACTCATTCAAAATTGTTTTAAGGTAAACTCCAAAAATTTTAGAGGATCCTCCAAGAAAATTAGTTTGATTAGTGAATTGTGAGTGATTAACTGCTTTGATATTCTAGGAAATACTTAAGCCAACTAGATTACCATAATATCTTGATTTTTCCAAGTTTTTACTCATGCTCTCAGCCATAATTATATAGATAAGAGGATAATGAGAGAGCCCTTGATGCAACAAAGAAATTTTCAGGGTATCCATTCCCTAGAGGCACAATGCATAGGGAGTCTATACATGTTTTAATTCATCTAATGAATTTCTTACATAAGCCCAATTTTTCAAGCATTAAAGAGAGAAATGAATGCTTTACCCAATCAAAAGTATTCACTATGTCAAATTTGATGCATTACTTCCTCTACACAAATAGTGTTGTCCAAAATTTGTGTTTGCTGCATAAACACACCTTGATTTTCTGAAATAATATCTAGCAACAATGTTTTGATTCTTGATATTATAATATTTGTCAAAATTTTGTAGGATTTGTTGCATAAAGATATGGGGTAGAAATGAAAAAAAGATACTAGATTAATTTTTTTTTAGAATGAAGGTGAGGAATGAGGAGTTTATACCACCTCCAAATTTATGTTTGGTTCTTGTGCCATTCAAAATTACCTTGAGATCCTTTTGATCATATTCCAAAAAAGTTCGATGAAAACTTATGGTAAAACCATTCGGGCCTAGTTCTTTATCTATATCCAACTCCCAAATTTCTTCCAATATATTTACTTCCTCTATTTCTTCCAATACATTTACTTCTTCTATTAGGTTAACCAATTTCAGTTAACCAAAATCTTGTTAGTTGAATCTCAGACAATGGAGGGAACACATTAGCGAAAAAATTATTTTTATTCTTATCAACTTGACAATCGTCTTGATATAAGGACAGGAAATGGTTAAATTTTTATTGCTTGATTCCGTCAATGACAGGAAGTATTTCCTTGGCCCAATTGCGAGTGTCCCTTACCTTTGTATGTATGTGGAAAAATGAGCTATTGTAGTCCACTACTTGAAGCCATAAGCTTCCATATTTGGACCTCGAAAAATCTTCTTCACAAAAATTTTCCTCAGAATATCCTTTTCCTTTTCAAAGTGGCATTGCTCCATTGGGATTGTGGTCCTTAGATTCCAGTGAGTTTCTAATTAACATAGTAATTCAAGCCACGCTTGGCTAGGAGGTTGATATTATTCATTGGCCCATTTAGGTAGAGATTGTTTCAATGTCTTTGTTTTTTACTCCCATACAAAAACCAAGGAGCCAATGACTAAGCTCTTCTAAGATTGCTTAATCAATTCTACTACTCATTTTGTACATGTTGGATCATACCTAAAGGGAATAAGACGTAGATCTTCCATCTGATCTATTGCTAATGATATTGTTTGATGGTCAGATTCTCCTTGAGGCTTGATATCTAAGGCATATTCCACCCCTTTTAAAAGGCATAAATTGTGAATTAAAAACCTATCTAGGCGAGATATAGTATAATTTTGTTGATATCAAAAGCATATTACATCCCCTTTAAAATTCATCAATTGTTAATTAAAAACCTCTCCAGGCAGGATACAATATAGTTATCCGCACTCCTTTTGTTTTACCATGTGTACTTCCCTTTTTGGGGGAACGTCATCTAGATCCCACTCATTAATAAAATATTCCATTCTCTCCTTAAAGGGATCTCACAGTGGACTTCATCCTATTTTTTATGAATTCATAAGGACGGTATTGAAATCCCCTCCCACAATTTAGTTCTTATGCCCAGGTTCTGCTTGAGAGCAATAAGGGAATCCCACAATTTTGATTTGTCACCATAGCGAATTCAAGAATACACATTGATGAAATGGATTTTCTCCTACACACCATTTTCTTCCAAGAGGATAGCTACCCAAAATTGCATCTAAATATTGTCAGCAACTTTGAAATGGAAGCTATACTTAAAAATTCCTAAAAATTCCTACTCCACTTGAGGTTCCTCTTGAGTTATGTGCTAGGCAAGATCTATTATTCCAAAATATTTTAGAAGCATTGTTCAAATCAAATTCTTCAAGCTTAGTTTCATGTACTAACAATATCCATAACCTTTCCTACTTTACCATGTGCTTAACTAAAAGGAGTTTTAGGGGGCTTCCCAAACCCATGATATTCCAAGATAGAAGCTTCATCTTGGAAGACAAGAAACCATCTTTATTCATGCCAATTTTATCTAGTTCCCATATCTAAATAATGTTAATCCATTCTTAATCATATAAATTTTCTATGCCATATGGTTATAACCTTCAATAATTGATAGATTATATCACTAGAAGAAAAAAAGTTAATCTTCACTATTTATATCTCAACATAAGCTCTCTTCTTAAAGTTAGTAGGATGTCGCATGTTTCCTTTCACCATAAATTTTTAATAGCCTTTCATACAGCATGATATGTCAATAAATATAATTTCAAAAACATAATAAATTCATAAGTATTTTATTATTATCATAACTTTCTAATAAATTTTGGAATTCTAAATAAGATTAGTATTTCATTTTAATTAAGACACAAGAACAAAAGTTACATTTTCATATTTTATATATACATATAAATTCATATTGATGTACATATGCATATCTAGAGATTTATTTAATTAAAAAAAGGAAGAGGCGGTAGAAATATAGGTTACATTATACTTATCTTCATGCTATAATTCATTTGAAAGGAGTTATTTACTTTTCAAAAACATACTCTACTTATAGCAAGGTCACCTTTTTAAAACGAATTTCTTTCAACAATATGTATTTTAGTGTTTGTTTTTCAATGTATGTAATATTTTTATTTCAATATATGTAATATTTTTATGGATAAACCTTCCATCCAAAATCTCTTCTTAGAGGATTAAACATGTATTGATTTTGGTAATATCCTTGATAACTTTATCAGTGAAAATAATTCCATAGGAATTTGACATTATCTTAGTTTCTTTTGATGTTGCAAGGAAGCTTTTAGCACTATCTTTAATGAAAATAAGGGAACATAAAAATAAAAATAAAAATTCATGATTTGAAAGGTCCACACTTAGGAAGAAAGGGAGGGATAATTTTTAGATGATCGTTATCTAGTAATTTGATGAAGGAGAGCCATGATTCAAGAGTTTAGGAAAGTAGAATCTGGGAGAATTGAAATTTTAGTTAGTAGCTACACTTTTACCAGGGTTATCATCATGGAGCCTTACTTAAATAATACATTGTTTGTCAAATAGAAACATATAAAAATGTTTGTAGTCAATGTTCTTAGTTATACGATAAATTTATGAGTTTATGGAGGTGGAATATGAGAAATTGGGAATTTAGATAAGTAGCTACAAGTTTATAAGGGTTATGGCATATCATGAGAGAGCCCTACATGGTTCAAACAATGTTAATCAAATAGAATAATCTAACAAATTGTTTAAACAATGTTCTTAGTTGTACTATACGCCTTAAGAATGAGCGTTAAAATTCAAATTTAGTTTAATTAATGTAATGAAAGAATGTCCACATAGTAAGTGATAAAAACATAGATAAATAATATTTGTATGAATAAGTTACCATGCAACTATTGACATTAAACATGGATTAACCCGAGTATAAGTGACTTGATTGACATTAAACATGGATTAACCCCGAGTATCAAGTGACTTGATTATAATAAATTGGTTATTTTACACGAGTTCCTTGAGTTTGTTCGCAAGACTTTCTATTTATTTAGAAAGGTAACATTCTTTGATAACACAATAATTCCTCCAATGTCGTAGATTACTAAAGGTTAACAATTTTGTCCACATTAAATCTTTTCCAATTTTTTGAGAACAAGACTTTCTATAAATACCATTCTTCGATAATAAAATAATTATAATATCGTACGGATTCTCATCTTCGGCTGAGCTCCAGGTACGAACGGTTATTTATTCAAGCTCACGCTCTTGGTACGGCCTGGTATTCCCTATTTATTTACATAAATACCATTCTTCGATAACAAAATAATTCCTCCAAAATCTTACATTACTACAAAAGTTATTAATTATATCCACATTAAACCTTTTCCATTTTTATTTAGAGAAATAAGAGCTCTCAAACAAAAAGTCGCTACAATTTATTCACAATTAAATTAGCTCTCAAAGTAAACTTGTTAACATCGTCTCTTCGTTTTGCTAACATCGTCTCTTTGTTTTCTCTTAATGTAGGGAATTCTTAGAATACTCTAATGTTAAAATGGAAATTTCCACTTATATAAAATAAGTTCAATTTGAAGTGAAAATTATTTTAAAAAAAAAAAGGTTTATATGATTTTTCTTCTTTCCTTTGAAATCATCAACAGCCACTCTTTACATATTATTACATTAAGCTACTATTATGTTTGAAGTAAATGTTTGCAACGACATTGGAGATTTCGGAAAATATAATTAGTATTTAATGAACTAATGAAATGTACTTTAAAACATATTTACGTTTAATGGTGGTTTCATTTATATATTTTTTTCTTTATTTTTATTTTTAGCTAGATTAAAACTCCATGTTGTTTCTATTTAGAACTAATTAAATGTAAAAAATCTTATTGTAGCTTAAAAAATGATATAAATTGATGCTATTGTATGATATAAACATTAAATTTATTTAAAAAATTCAAAGATTGTTACATTCAACCATAAAACATAAAACATACGCAATAAAAAAAAAAAATATTTACACTGCCAAATCATTAATCGTCTTATTATAACACTTACGGATGAATCTATTAACAGTGAACATAAGTTTCTATATTTATGTTACACATGCGTTATCGCCAACTCTTTCAAGTATTGATTGAACTTATTATTCGTGTACTAATAATCCAACCATATAAAACCTATGGAAACAATTATTTGCACAACCCATCTCGAGTTAACCTATCGAATATCCAAAATCAATTATGTTTACGGTTGAAATATTATAAAGTATTAGTACTGGGTTCTTACAGGACTTTAATACTGGTTTATCGACTGACATTGCCATCCTGTAGGCAATCAATATTTTCTAGTCTATTAGTTTATTAATACTCTTAAACGTACTAATGGGCATGCCTATGCCATGCCACCCATGACATACTTGCTGTTCTCGTCACCTTCAGCCGGTAGATCTCCAGCAGCTGAAAATATGATGTCATAAATACTTGTCCCCACAACTATTAAATTGTGCAGGCCTCAGAGACTGCATCAGGCTCGCCTGCTCGCCTCCCCCATTTTCCGGCAACTTTGACTCCGGAGTGTGAACCCAACTGGCAAACAAGACAGGGCCCATTTATGGGCGCGACCTTCCATACTCCTTTCAAATTTTATATCGCGCCTAAAACTTCGAATTAGAGTTGGGTGCCAAAATTTTGAAATGAAATCTGGTTCAGCAATATTAGTTTATCCCACCTCAGCAATATGAATTTATTCACTCGGTGGTGTCGGGCATGAGCACTGGCGAGGGAGTGCTGATGGAGATCATTATCACATTCGCTCTTGTCTACATCGTCTACGCCACCACTGCCGATCCGAAGAAGGGCGACCTGGGCACCATCGCTCCCATCACCATCGGTTTCATCGTGGGTGCCAACATCTTGGCCATCGATCCCTTCTCTGGCGGTTCCATGAACCCCACCCACTCCTTCTGTCTAGTCGTTTTGAGCGGAGACTTCACGGACAACTAGGTGTACTGGGTTTGCCGTCTCATCGGAGGCGGCCTTGCAGGTCTAGTCTACAGTGGAATCTTCATTGGCGACGAGTCTCACATCGTCGTGCCGCTTTCAGAATTCTTAGGTGATGGCCGACAGAAGTGAAATAAGATTAAATGAATGGGATGACATGGACGACAAAGAGAGCTCATGCATTCAATCGTTTCTCTTTCACAATTGTTTGTTTGAATTAGAATAGGTGTTGCATTGAGAATTCGCCTCCGCAGCAGATTGTAGTCTTCTTGTGTATTGTAGAATGTCTTGTGTTGCATGAATCTCGCTTGTGAATGTCAAAACGTGTTTGATGAGTGTGAAACCTTATTAGTGTTATTATGTGAAGGGTGCACTACTTTGAATGACCTCTAATGACAAGACAATAGAAAATTTATAGGAGGACAGAAACAACTTTGATTAACACCCTAATCATGAGATTAACATTACCTTGAGAAAAACATTACCTTCAAAAGCCGGTAACTTAAATATTCACTAAAACATAATTTTTTTAAAAATAGGTATTTTTTTCTGGATTTTTTTTCAAAGGAAAGAAATCGTGGAAGCTCTAAAGTGAGAGGTTACTCATAAATATATTCACTTATAACATAGTTATCAAATTTGAAATTTTAATTGGATTTGATACGATACAATAAAAAATTACATAAATATTTTTAATTCGAAAAAAATTTGACACTTTACATTCTAAAGATTTTTGTTTTTATAAGAACAATATCATTCATTTATTATTTTTTTAATTTATTTTGAATTAAAAAGTCACACTTATCACTTCTCTTCAAAACTTATATTCTTTTCTAAACTTAAAATTTAAATACTTTTCTAATTTCAAAAGTTGTTTATCTAAAATTATTCATAATAGATATAACCATATTTAAAAATTATATAAAAACCAAAAAATAATCACTCTTTTTTATATTAGCAATCTATTACAAATTAACATACATATGCTTTCATTTTCTATTTTCTAAGTTTTTTAAGCCTTTGAAAGCAAAAATGAAATTAGAATATGGTAAGCTTTCTTATTCCACTATGATTTTATTTTGTATTTTCCTACCTTCCCTTTCACATTTTCTAAGTTTTTAGACTTTTAAAAGAAAAAAAGAAATTAGAAAATGCTAAACATTCTTATTCCACTATGATTTTCCATTTTCTTTTAGTTTTTCTTACCTTACTATATATTTATGTAAATACTTTTTCCTTCTATGTAAACTTCATCCCACTATTATCTATTTGTAGAATTGTTGAGTTTCTTATCCTTGTTATTGAATAGATAAATCACATGGCTAGTTAAATTTATACGCACTAACTAATGAAAGTTATATGCGAGAATCGATTTTGACTAAAGCTATTTGAAAGTTGTGAACAAGTGATTATGGAAATTTCATCATGTGTCAGTTTGTTGGTAACAGAACATTGTGGCAATTGGAAATGTTTACACTCATACCCTAATCGTTATTGACACATACGCATTAATGAATATTTGTATATAATTGTATGCATGACAACATGTTATGAAGGAAATTAAAATGTTTGTGTAAGATCATGTGTGCTTAAGAAATGCATATTTACGATTAGCATTGTTGCTTATAGTAAGCATGGGTAGCTTAATGGCAACAGAAAACCTGTGAAAATAAAACATCACAAACACTGCAATGCGAATTGCAATAGTAAATGTTAAAGTAACATGTTATAATATGCATGATTTTGTTATTTGAGAAATAATAATGTACGAAACATGTTAGTCATGTTTCCTATTAATCTAGATATCATTGGACTCATGTTAAGGGCAAGTATGATGTATGATGTACACAAAGTTTCTTTTTCTTTATGTATAATGTGCATAAAGTTCATTATGTAATCTACTATGGGAAAGAATGCTAAAAGAGAAATTTAACATGCCAATCAGTTGTCAACAATTGTAAAAGGCTCGAAGGCCTTAGGTTGACAGTGGTTGCCTGACCGGAGGGGTTGATGGAGATTACCTACCTGGATTTCCTCTCCCTAGAGATATGTGATCTCAGTAGGGAAAAGATTTGGCCAAGATGGTGAAGGGGAAAAACCTAAGGAAACTCTATTGATTTTGGAGCCTGTTGGAGGTGGCTCAAAATTCCTCATAGATGGGATGCTGTCAGAGGAATAAGAATGATGTTGCCAAGAGGAATCCATACTGGACCTCGAATGGTATTTTGTCAAATCACTGTCTAGATGTGAAAATGACTCGATTTGGTTGTGCAAACCAACTCCCATGGGTTGGGAGGAGAATTTTGTTTACCATTGTGGTTCTCATAGCAGAACAAGTTAAGTAATCGGTTATGTGTTAAATTAAAAACGAATTTTTATATGATTGTGTAAATATCTTTTGTAGATATTAAGAGGAAAGGAGCTTAGCGCTCAGAAAATGAATTACTGAATGTATAAGTTCATTTATTTTATTACTAATTTGTTTGAATGTCTTAGTAGAGGCTAGGATATTCCCATGGTGCATTGAATGACCATTGGTATGATTAGAGAGCTAGGTGCTCTCTGAGTACTTTTTGAAGTATTGTGTGGATGTCTTTAGCAGGAGCTAAGACAGTGTTCACATGATGCATTGATTAGAGAGTTGGTGCTCTCTGAGTACTTGCGGAAGTACTCTCATTAAAACATCTTTTGATATTGCATGAATGTTTGATAGTTGCAAGTATTTCATTTGATTGAAACTATGTGACTAATGTGATGGAATTTTTTAGTAATATATTACAAGCGCTTTCCAGGGAGTGTTGATGGGTGTTCAACCATTCCGAGAGAGCTTGTGTAAAAGCTATCATTACTTCCAATAGTAATTGGTAAGTAATGGTAAGTTTGTATAAATATTTCTCTATACTTTTATGAATTTGAATAATGTATAAGTGGATTAAAAAATGAAAATGAAATATGTCTTGAGCTATACATGATTATGAATATGGATAAAAAATTATTGTTTCAATTAATGGCATTTAATGAAAAGAAAGTGTTTCATTGGGAAGGGGAAGGACCCCCTCTAGGTTGTTTATATCATTATATCATGAGTATAAGTTTAAGTTTCAGTGAGAGAAGCACACCCAGGATGGTGTTCTCTTAAGGGGGGGAGTATGTAACGTCCCTAAAAACCACGTGGAATTAATAAAGAAATATTAATTAAAATTTTATCAAGAATTGGTTGGAATTTTTAACAACTTCTTGATAACGAATTCTTGATATGAAAGGAAAATAATGGTTGTTTATCTAGGTGGCCAATGTTAAAAATAAAATAACATATGAAAATTCAGAAAAAAATTTCTTCCATGCGATTACGTTGGAAGGTTAAGTTACATCTTGAAATAGTGTGGCTCCAGATCTAGATGGGATACGTTTTCGACAGTTACGACCATTGTGGGAGTCACAATGGGAGAGAAATTTTATTGGTATGCATTCAAAGAGCCTGGTAATCTATTAGCATAGCCTGTCGAAATGAAGAAATGATTGTTGGAATGGTTTTTTTTATTATTATTTATACATTCCCAAATGCCCAAATGAGAAAGGAACAAAAAGGATGTTGGAGTTCTTACTTGCAAATGGCTCCTGCAAATGAAACTTCTATGAGCGTTGCTTCCCCTCAAAAAGGGAAATATCCCTTGGCTTACAAAGTACCAACACATGGGCGCAGAGGGTTAAACATCTTGGATAAAGATAAATATTCTTCAAAATAGTAGCTTTCTTTCGAAATATTTTACTCATTTTCTGGAAAGAAAATGAAATATTTCATATGAATAGTAGTTTTCTTTTGAAATATTTTACCCATTTTCTGGAAAGAAAATGAAATATTTCAAATGAATTGTTATATGCAAAAATAGTCACATTTTTTCTTAGATATATACTATGGTAAAATACAAGCTTACAAGGTAAGTTCTTGAAAAAATTGCTATTATGTTAATCTTTTAGAAATATATTATTCTTAGAGATATACCATGGTAAAAGACAAACTTAATATGCTAGTTTTGAGGAGAAGAAAATTATTGCTATTATGTTGATCTTTTAGAAATACATTATTCTTAGAGATATACCATAGTAAAAGACAAACTTACTATGCTATTTTTGCGGAGAAGAAGCCATGTGAGTTCCTGCAAAGATTGCTAGTATGTATATGGAAAGATGTCAACACTAGTAAAACAAAAATAAGTAAATTTTATTGTCTTTATAAGTATGCATGTGGTGTAATAAAATATACATTTCTTGTTCTTTAAAAAAGTAAAAAAAAAAGGATTTCCTACAGGTGTATGAAATGATAACGAAATCCAAGTTGTTTCCTCTAAAGTGAATATAGATTAAAGAGGGTAATTCCTGAATATGTTGCATGGGCTGGGAGATAAGTTAATTAGTTTCTTGGAAGAAAAGTCATGAAGAACTCATAATAGTTTCACATAATTTTTCCTTTGGGAAAGATCATGTTGAAACTTGTGTGAAAAGAATAATTTCTACTTGGGAAAATATATTGTTGTTTTATATGTGTTTTTTTTCTTGGAAAGGGTAACCTCTTGAAAGGAGTGCATGTCGACTTTTTGATTTGGGTGTAGCTAACCCTCGTATTTTTTCTTAGTTTTATGCATAAAGGAAGGTATTTATGATAATCTTTTGAAAGGTAATCATAAGAAGCTTTCAAGTATAAAGACAACAAAACTAGGTTATGATAACTTCCTGATGCAAATGAAGTATGCATTTGTTACATGAGAAGAATAGTTAATGATGGTAGAGTTCTAAGAAGTGAAGCAAATAATGTGTTGCCTACGTTAAAGAAGGGTTATTATGATAATCTCTTATAGTGATTGTGTTGGAGGTTTATACTCTTTGCATGGATAGAAGAAATATTGAGTATAATGTTTCTTTAGGAAGAATGATTTGTGAGTACTTTATGCCATCATAACTATTACGTTAGTTTCTGCATATGCATGCAATATTCGTATTTCCTTTCGCTGGAAATACTATACATATTTGTATGTAGGAAAAGACAGTATGTTGTGTTAGACTACATTGGAAAATATTGTTAGTATAATATTTCGAAAAGAAGACATGCGTTTGTATGTTTAATTACATTAGTTTTACAGAAAAGAAAACATGTGTTTACATGCTCTCTTGTGTTAAGATTTTCTTTAGGAAGACTCTTTTGGAAACTATATGCATAACATGCATAGGAACAACATTCAACATGTTAACTTATTATATTTGCATGCTCGAAAAGAAATATCTGAAGGGCTGGTTATTTTGTTAAAGTTTAAGTAAACTCGAATGCACAATGTGTCATTTTCCATTAAAGGAATTCCTGGACAAGTGTAGTGATTTGTCCTGTAGTGTAGTGTGTGTGAGAAATGTCACAATAATGTGGGGATTATGTTGACATGAATTGATAATTACTTTCTTAAGCTAAGGCAGTGATGTTAGAAGAAAGCATGTTGTGATATTTTATTCACATTTCATGTATGCTTATGAATAAGTGTTAAAGTATCACTTAAATATTGATTATTTATTGATTAAGGCTTTATCTAATCCTTACATCAATGTATGTTGAATGCAACATTAGTAGGGAATGACAGTAACATGTAGAAAGGAAATATTATGCTTAACCTGGTGGCAAGTAAATGATTATGGTTCATGCAGATGAGTGTGAGCTGTAGGGTGATCCAATGTATGATGGTCCATTGTAGGTACATCCATGCCACCAAGATATGAATATTAGTGGGCAAATGCTATCATATTTATTGTAATGCTTTTAAGCTAGATATATTTATATATTTCCTTGTAAGATCTATAAACGATGTTTAAGGTATGGTCTCCCCTATAAGCTCTTGAGTGAGGGCCGAACACTCTCACGAGCATTTTATAATAAAATTAAATGTTTTCTGGTTTTCACCCTATGGGGTTTCTAAGGTATATTGGTGTTCAATGATGTGATTGATTATTGTGTCAAATTGATGATGTTGATTGCTTTCTTGTTGTGATGTTCATAATGTAAAGTATGAGATGACTACATGAATAATGAGATGAATGGAAGGTTACATCATACATTTTTATGTTAATGTACTACAATAGAGGTTTTTAATGGCTAAGAAACCTACTATTATTATTCTAAGGTTACACTATGAACTCGTGAACATTCTATGTAATGATGAGTAAGGAATATTTAATAGTGATTTGGATAGTTACCCATGGGTAACTTGTATAAAAAAGTTTAACTCCTGGCATTTCCATGTGAAGTTATCGGTGTATGTTAGAAGTGGTTTCAAAGCTAAAGGTTGCAGCACTGGAGCCTTTGGGATTTGTTAAGCGAAAAGAAATTGAGGTATGCTACTAATGGACATGAGTTAAGGTATGATTCTAGAAATCTACATATTGAATGATATATGTAGTAGTCTATTGTCGACATGAGATGTGTGATTCATGTTTATAACTAAATTAAAGTCTAATGAGTAATAAATGTTATTGCAAAACAATATTCATAACATTGGAATCCTGTTGAGGAAGAAAGACAATAAAACCTTTGTTGTATTTATGAACAACCTGAGTACTCACTAGTGAAAGTGAGAGTTGTTTATTAACAGTGGTTATATGACATATTACTTATACATTTAGTGAACATAATTAAATTTACCATGCAGTACTTGACAAAGATGAATGTGTATAGTGATGGTGTGTGAAACTAATGCATGAATGCAAAAGATGGGGAAAGTCCTTGAACAAGATGATGTAAAGTTTTAAAATTAAATTGAATGAAGCCTTTTAGATGTGAAAAATACTTAATGGGTCAAGTAGTGAGACTTGAATATAATGACTAGTTGATTGACTCATTTTTGAATGAGTCGTCATGGATGCATTAAGATTATTAGTGGCATTGAATGAATAATTTTTGAATGAGTCGTGTCATCGATGCATTAAGATTATTAATAACATTGATTAGTTATGAATGACTAAGTAATTAAAGTTATATGCACAAATCGATTTTGATTAAAGTTATTTGAAAGTTTTCAACAAGCAATTATGGTAATTACTTCATGTGTCATTCTGTTGGTAATAGAACATTGTGGGAATTGGAAATATTTTCACTCATACCCTAATTGCTATTGACACATACGCATTAATGAATATTTGTATATAATTGTATGCATGACAACATGTTATGCAGGAAATTAAAATGATTGCGTAAGATAATGCGCGCTTAAGAAATGCATATTTTGGATTAGAATTTTTGCTTATAGTAAGCATGGGTAGCTTAATGGCAACAACAAACCTATGAAAATAAAACATCGCAAACATTGCAATGCAAATTGCAATAGTAAATGTTGAAGTATCCTGCTATAATGTGCATGATTTTGTTACTTTGGAAATAATAATGTAAAACACATGTATTTTAGTCGTCTTTCCTATTAAACTAGATATCATTGAACCCATGTTAAGGGCAAGTATGATGTATGATATTAAAAAAGTTCCTTTTTCTTTATGTGTAATGTGCACAAATTTCATTATGTAATCTACTATGGGAAAGAATGCTATGAGAGAAATTTAACATGCCAGATAGTTAACAACAATTGTGAAATGCTAGAAGGCCTTGGGTTGATGGTGGTTGCCTGCCTGGAGGGGTTGATTGAGCTTACCTGCCTGGATTTCATCTCCCTAGAGATATGTGATCTTAGTAGGGAAAAGAGTTGGCCAAGATGGTGAAGGGGAAAAACCTGACGCAACTTTATTGATTTTGGAGCCTGTTGGAGGTGGCTCAAAATTCCTCATAGACGGGACACTGTCAGAGGAATAGGCATGATGTTTCCAAGAGGAATCCATAATAGACCTGGAATGGTCTTTTGTCAAATGACTATCTGGATGTGAAAATGACTCAATTTGGTTGCGGAAATGAACTCCCATGGGTTAGGAGGAGAATTTTGTTTACCGTTGTGGTTCTCATACCGGAACAAGTTAAGTAATAAGTTATGTGTTAAATTAAAAACGATTTTTTATATGATTGTCTAAATATATTATGTAGATGTTAAGAGGAAAGGAGCTTAGTGCTCGAAAAATGAATTACTAAATGTATAAGTTCATTTATTTTATTACTAATTTGTTTGAATGTCTTAGTAGAGGCTAGGATATTCCCATGGTTCATTGATTGACCATTGGTATGATTAGAGAGCTAGGTGCTCTCTGAGTACTTTTTGAAGTATTGTGTGGATGTCTTTAGCAGGAGCTAAGGCAGTGTTTACATGATGCATTGATTAGAGGGTTGATGCCCTCTGAGTACTTGTGGAAGTACTATCATTAAAACATATTTTGATATTACATGAATATTTGATAGTTGTAAGTATTTCATTTGATTTAAACTATGTGACTAATGTGATTGAATTTGTTAGTCATATGTTACAGGTGCTTTCCAGGGAGTGTTGATGGGTGTTCAACCATTCTGAGACAGCTTGTGTAAAAGCCATCATTACTTCCAATAATAATTGGTAAGTAATGATAAGTTGGTATAGAGATTTCTCTATATTTTTATGAATTTGAATAATGCATAAGTGGTTAAAAAATGGGAAATGGAATATTTCTCGAGCTATACATGCTTATGACTATGCATAAAAAAATATTGTTTCAATTAAAGGCATTTAAGGAAAAGAAAGTGTTTCATTGCGAAGGGGAAGGAACTCCTTTGGGTTGTTTATATCATTATATCATGATTATAAGTTTAAGTTTCAGTGATAGAAGCACATCAAGGACAATTTTCTCTTAAGGGCAGGAGTATCTAACGTCCCTAAAAACCACATGGAATTAATAAAAAAATATTAATTAAATTTTTATCAAGAATCAGTTGGAATTTTTAACAAGTTCTTGATAACGAATTCTTGATATGAAAGGAAATAAATGGTTGTTAATCTAGGTGGCCAATTTTAAAAATAAAATAACTAACATTCAAAAAATAGGTTCTGCCATGGGATAGGTTTTCGATAGTTACGACCACCATGGGAGTCACAATGGGAGAGAAAATTTATTGGTATGCATTCAAGGAGCTTGGTATTCTGTTAGTGTATCTTGTCCAAACGAAGAACTGATTGCTAGAATGGTTGTTTTTTTTTATTATTTATACATTCCCAAATTCCCAAATGAGAAAGGAACAAAAAGGATGTCCGAGTTCTTACTTGCAAATGGTACCTACAAATGAAACTTCTATGAGCGTTGCTTCCCCTTGGAAATGGAAATATCCCTTGGGTTACATAGTACCAACACATGGGCACAGAGGGTTAAACATCTTGGATAAAGATAAATATTCTTAAAAATAGTAGCTTTATTTTTGTTGGTTATGCTTTATATTCTTTCCACGACTAGTCACGTGCGGAGGGGGCGGGCAATAGCTCCCCATGTATGTTGTGCCGGGCATAGCAGGGGGGTCACAGGGGGTGGGGTAGCCCCCCCTATCGGGGTCTGAGGCAACACCCTAGGAAAAAAAAATTGGGCCCTATTTTCGGGTGGGCGGACCCACCCATGGTTTTGTGCATGGGTTTGCACATGGTTTTGGGGCATGATGTCTTTCGGCCCCTGGTATTTTTTAGATCTGGTCAAGGGAAATACGGATATATTCTAATCGAGGGTTAATTGATGGTTTTTATGTATGCTTCGACATGTATATATATATATATATATATATATATATATATATATATATATATATATATATATATATATATATATCTGTTGTAACACTAAAAGGAATATAATGAAAAATCAAGCTGATCGTCTCGATTTGGGATCCAAGGGAAAATCTCTATGTTTATCTATTTTATGTTTTATGCTCTTGCTATTATTTATTTTTTGTTTTTAATATTCATTTGCAGATAATTTTTGTACAAGGTTAAAACCTACATTTGGTATCAAAGTTGTTTCGGCTTCAAGGGGATGCCTTTACTATTGAGGGTTTTTTGCTCGAGCCTGTGGTAGACCCTGTTCAGTGGGAGATCTGGGGGATCGATTCTTGTGGTGAAAGAAGATGGTAGGTAGTGGAAAGATAGAGATCGAGAAATTTAATGGTCATAGTTTTGAGTTGTGGAAGCTCAAGATGGAGGACTTGCTAGTCGATAAAGAGAAATGGATCACGGTAGATCCAGGTACTAAACCAACGGCAATGTCAGATGAAGACTAGAATAAGTTGGATCGGAAGGTGAAGAGCACAATACGATTGTGTGTCTTAGATTTAGTATTGTTGAATGTATCTGGGGAAGCTACGACGAAGAATTTGTGGGACAAACTTGGGACTTTGTACCAATCTAAGTCTTTGGTGAATAAATTGTTCTTGTGGAAAAATCTATATAACCTGACGATGAAGGATGGAGACTCAGTGACAGAGCATGTGAACGCCTTCAATATTGTGGTAAGTCAGCTGTCATCTATTGATATTAAAATCTTAGATGAAGATAAGTGCATCGGTTTGTTATGTTCTCTACTAGACTCGTGGGACATTCTGGTTATTTCAATAGGTAGCAATACAACTACCTTGAATTTTGATGACATTTTATCAGCCTTACTATCAGAGGAAATGAGACAGAGAAATATGGGGGGCCAAAATGGAGATTCCTTATCTGTACAAGGAAGGTCCCAAAACAGAAACAAGAATAAGGTTTCGTGTGGGAGATCTAAATCTCCTGGAAAGTTTGTAAAGGTGTGGTAGAAAAACGGAAAGGAAGGGCACTAAAAAAAGGACTACAGATCTAAAGCTCCTAAGAAAGGAAAGGCATCTGATGATGGTCCTTCTGTAGAGGCAAAAACCATCTTGGATGAATGTGGGGATGTGTATTTGGCTTCCTCTTCAAATACACATGTAGATCATGAGTCATGGTTGATTGATTCGGGTGCATCCTTTCACTTCACTCCCCATAGGGAGTGGTTCTTCAAGTATGAGAAATATGATGGTGGTGATGTATTCCTAGGGTATCATAGGACAGCCAGAATTGTCGAACGTGGAAAAGTCAAGCTGAAGCTACAAGGTGGAAGGATTAGAACACTTCCTGGTGTTCTGTACATTCCTACATTGGCCAAAAATATGATTTCTGTAAGCAATATGGATGATGTAGATGTAAAAACAGTGTTCGAGAAACATACCTGTAAGATGGTTTGGGGAGCACTGGTATTAATGCGGGGAGTTCGGATTGGAACTCTATACAAACTTCAAGGCAGCACTGTTATTGATGGGTGCAATAGTTCTGTGGTTCCTAAAGGTGGAGAAAAAAGCCTAGTGGTCTCTGGAGAAAATACGATGCTATGTCATCAAAGGCTTGGACATATTTGAGAGAAGGGCCTTCGAATACTACATGGAAATGGTATGGTAAAAGGTATGTCTAATTTCTCTCTGGATTTTTATTCCTGTGAACGTTGTGTATATAGGAAACAGAATCGGGTGAGTTTTCCTTCTAGTGCTAAAAGGGTGAACAAGATATTAGAGCTTGTGCACAGTGATGTGTTTGGACCTATGTCGGTTCCATCACTCGGTAAGTCTGTGTACTATGTTTCATTCGTAGATGAATTCTCAAGGAGTACATGGTTATATTTATTGAGGAATAAATCAGAAGTCTTTGACAAATTTAAAGAATTTAAGGCTCTGGTGGAAAACCAAACAGAGAAGAAGAAAAAGGTGTTGAGGATAGATAATGGTTGGGAGTTCTGCAGGAAGGAATTTGAAGAGTTTTGTAAGAAGTGTGGTATAGCACGACAGAAAACTACTCCATGCACACCTCAACAAAACAGATTTGCAGAAAGAATGAACATAACACTAATGGAAAAGGAAAGAAGCATTCTGAGTGGTACCGGGTTAGGAAAATAATTCTGGGCAGAGGCAGTCGAGACTTCATGTTACTTGGTTAATAGATCATCTTCATCAGTGTTGGAGGATAAGACTCCGCATGAGGTGTGGACTGGTAAGAAACCCTCTCTTTCACATCTGAGGGTATTTGGATGTGATGCATATGTACATGTTCCAAAGGATAAAAGGACCAATTTGGATAATAAATATCAAAGGTGCATCTTTATTGGGTATAAGGATGGTTTAAAGGGTTTCAATCTTTGGAACCCGGAAACAAGGAAGGTTGTGTATAGTCAAGATTTTGTGTTTAGAGAGGTGAAAGATGTTGTTAAACATGAGGTCCTACCAAAGGAACCTGAGAACATAGAGTTTGAGCTAAATGAGGATGAATCAGACTCTACAACAGAAGAAGACTCAGAAGAGGAAGAGCCAAAAACTCTAACTGTGAGAAGATCAGTTCGGGAAAAAAGATCCACAAACTGCATCTGCTTTCTGTTCAAAATTTTCTTTAACTATAAATGATGATGATCCTAGAACCATCAAGGAGGCAGTAGATTCAGAGGATGGAAAACTCTAGAAGGAGGCCATGGTTGATGAAATGGAATCCTTGCATAGAAATGAGACATGGGATCTGGTGGAGTTGTCGGCTGGAAGGAAGCCCATCGAGAGAAAATGGGTGTTTAAGAAGAAGATGAATGTAGAAGGCAAGGTGGAGAAATACAAAGCTCGGTTGGTAGTGAAAGGTTATTCCCAAGTGCCGGGAATTGATTTTGGTGATATTTTTTCTCCTGTTGCCAAAGTTACTTCTATTAGATTACTTTTATCTGTTGTTGCTGCATTTGATTTTGAGGTAGAACAGATGGATGTGAAGACAACGTTTCTTCACGGGGATCTGAAAAAGGAGATCTACATGAAACAACTGGAAGGCTTTATGGTGAATGGGAAGAAAGAACTGGTATGCAGGTTAAATAAGTCTTTGTATGGGTTAAAATGGTCACGAAGGATGTGGTATTAGAAATTTGATACCTATATATGGGGACTTGGTTTCACCAGAAGCAAGGAGGATCACTGTGTTTATTTTAAATTAATTGGTGACCATGATATTTATTTGGTCTTGTATGTGGATGATATGTTGTTGATTGGAAATTAAAGAGAAATTATCCAAGATTTGAAGACCCAACTGTTCTCCAAATTCTACATGAAGGATCTTAGTGCTGCAAACTATATTTTGGGCATGGAAATTAAGAAAGATCGGGAAAAAAGGAAGCTCTCGTTAAACCATAGGAAGTATGTCGAGACTATATTGCAGAGGTTCAATATGCGGGATAGTAAACTTGTGAATGTTTCGATTCTTTTAGGTGTAAAACTGTCTGTTGACCAATGTCCCAACACACAAAAAGAAGAGGAGGATATGTCCTATGTTCCATATGAAAGTGCAGTGGGTAGCTTGATGTATGCAATGGTATGTACTAGACCAGACATTGCACATGCAATGGGAGTATTGAGCAGGCTTATGTCCAACCCAGGGAAGGAGCATTGGACAGTAGCGAAGCGGGTTTTCAGATATTTGCATGGAACTAGTGATTATAGCTTGTGCTACCAAGGAAGACCACGATTGGAAAGAGTGTTGGAAATTCTTGGCTTTTTTGATGCAGACTGGGCTGGAGATCTGGACCAAAAAAGATCTACAAGTGGGTATGTGTTTAGCCTATTTGGAGGTGCAGTCATTTGGATGAGTAAAAGATAGTCTATACTGGCTCTTTCAACTACAGAGGCAGAATACATAGCAGTCGCTCATGCAAGCAAGGAAGTAGTTTGGCTGCAGAGATTGTGTTCAAGTATGGGGTTGGTACAACAAGCTACAAGGATAGATTGTGATAGCCAAAGTGAAAATTTCTTGGCTAAGAACCCTTCTTATCATTCAAAGACAAAGCACATTGATGTTCAATATCACTTTGTGAGAGATATGGTTGAGGCTAAAAGGGTGTTGCTGCTAAAGGCGGACACTTTGAGGAATGTTGCAGATGCATTGATGTAGTATGTGAGCACTCAATAGTTCTCTTGCTGTAGAGAAAAAATGGTTGTTGTAGAACTGTGCTAATGACTAAGCTCTCATGTGGCCCCCTACGGATAGAAAACAAGAAGTGGGAGAATGTTGGGTATGTGTTATATTGTTTCCATGACTAGTTACGGATGGGGGGGTGATAGCTCCCCATGTACATTACGCCGGGCGCAACATGGAGGTCATAGTGGGGGTGACAGCCCCCCTTATCGGGGTCCAGGGCAACACCCTGCGAAATTTTTTTTGGGCCTTATTTTCTGGTGGGCGGACCTGCCCATGGTTTTGTGCATGGGTTTGTACATGGTTTTGGGGTATGATCGTTTCTAGCCCCTGGTATTTTGTAGATCCGGTCAAGCGAACTATGGTTATCTTCTAAGCCAGAGTTAATGGATTGGAATTTATGTATGCTTCGACATGTATATATATGTGTTGTAACACTAAAAGGAATATAATGAAAAATCAAGCTGGTCGTCCCGATTAGGGATCGAGGGGAAAATCTCTATGTTTATCTATTTTATGTTTTATGCCTTTTCTATTGTTTATTTTTTATTTTTAAGATTCGTTTGCGAATAATCTATGTACATGGTTAAAATCTACACTTTTGAAATCTTTTACCCATTTTCTGGAAAGAAAATGAAATATTTCATATGAATTGTTATATGCAAAAATAGTCACATTTATTCTTAGATATATACTATGGTAAAAGACAAGCTTAAAACATAAGTTCTTGAAAAAATTGCTATTATGTTAATATTTAAGAAATATATTATTCTTAGAGATAAACAATGGTAAAAGACAAACTTACTATGTTATTTTTGCGGAGAAGAAACCATGTGAGTTCTTGCAAAGATTGCTAGTATGTATCTAGAAAGATGTCAACACTAGTAAAACATAAATAAGTAAATTTGTTTGTCTTTATAGATATGAATCTGATGTAATAAAATATACGTTTCTTGTTCCTTAAAAAAATAAAAAATAAGGGATTTTGTACATGTGTATGAAATGATAACAAAATCCAAGTTGTTTCCTCTAAAGTGAATATAGATTAAAGAGGGTAATTCCTGAATATATTCCATAGGCTGGGAGATAAGTTAATGAGTTTCTTGGAAGAAAAGTCATGAAGAACTCAAAATAGTTTCACATAAAAGATTATGTTGAAACTTGTGTCAAAAGAATAATTTCTACTTGGGAAAATATATTGTTGTTTTATATGTGTTGTTTTTCTTGGAAAGGGTAACCTCTTGAAAAGAGTGCATGTCAACTTTTTGATTTGGGTGTAGCTAACCCTCGTATTGCTTCTTAGTTTTATGCATAAAGGAAGGTATCTATGATAATCTCTTGAAAGGGAATCATAAGAAGCTTTCAAGTATAAAGACAACAAAACTAGGTTATGATAACTTCCTGATGCAAATGAAGTATGCATTTGTTACATGAGAAGAATAGTTAATGGTGGTAGAGTTCTAAGAAGCAAAGTGAATAATGTGTTGCCTACGTTAAAGAGGGGTTATTATGATAAGCTCTTATAGTGATTGTGTTGGAGGTTTATACTCTTTTCATGGATAGAAGAAATATTGAGTATAATGTTTCTTTAGGAAGAATGATTTGTGAGTACTTTATGCTATCATAACTATTATGTTAGTTTTTTCATATGCATGCAATATTCGTATTTCCTTTCGTTGCAAAGACTATACATATTTGTAAGTGGGAAAGATACTATGTTGTGTTAGACTACATTGGAAAATATTGTTAATATAATATTTGGAAAAGAAGACATGCATTTGTACGTTTAATTGAATTAGTTTTACAGAAAATAAAACATGTGTTTACATGCTCTATTCTGTTAAGATTTTCTTTGGGAAGACTCTTTTGGAAACTATATGCATAACATGCATAGGAACAAAATTCAACATGTTAGCTTATTATATTTTCATGCTCCAAAAGAAATAGCTGAAGGGTTGGTTATTTTGTTAAGGTTTAAGTAAACTCGAATGCACAATCTGTCATTTTCCATTAAAGGAATTTCTAGACAAGGGTAGTGATTTGTCCTATAGTGTAGTGTGTGCGAGAAGTGTCACAATAATGTGGGGATTATGTTGACATCAATTGATAATTACTTGCTTAATCTAAGGCAGTGATGTTAGAAGAAAGATATTGTGATATTTTATTCACATTTCATGTATGCTCATGAATAAGTGTTAAAGGATCACTTAAAGATTGATTATTTATTGATTAAGGCTTTATCTAATCCTATCATCAATATATGTTGAATACAACATTAACAGGGAATGACGGTGGTATGTAGAAAGGAAATATTATGCTTAACCTAGTGGCAGGTAAATTATTATGGTTCATGCAGATGAGTGCGAGTTGCAGGATGATCCAATGTATGATGGTCCATTGTAGGTAAATCCATGCCACTAAGATATGAAGATTAGTAGGCAAATGCTATCATATTTATTATAATGCCTTTAAGCTAGATATTTGTATATTTCCTTGTAATATTTATAAACGATGGTTAAGGGATGGTCTCCCTTATAAGCCATTGAGTGAGTGTTGAACATCGTCACGAGCATTTAATAATAAAATTAAATGTTTGCTAGTTTTCACCCTATGGGGTTTCCAGGGTATATTGGTGTTCAATGATGTGATTGATTATTGTGTCAAATTGATGATGTTGATTCCTTTCCTGTTGTGATGTTCATAATGTCAAGTATGAGATGACTACATGAATAATGAAATGAATGGAAGGTTACATCATACAGTTTTATGTTAATGTACTACAATAGAGGTTGTTAATGGATAAGCAACCTACTATTGTTATTATAATGTTACACTATGAACTCGTGAACATTCTATGTAATGTTGAGTAAGGAATATTTAATAGTGATTTGGATAGTTACCCATGGATAACTTGTATAAAAAAATTTAACTCCTGGCATTTCTGTGTCAAGTTATTGGTGTATGTTACATATACAATTAAGACCATTTATAAAAAATAAATGCATATTTTTAATTTCTTAAAACTTAATTCTACTTAATTTATAATGAAATATGTACCTTGTCGAATTAGAATTTATAATTTACAAAAACTAAACACAAATTATTACATGTTTATAACCTAAAAGATAATTACATGTTTTTTAAACACGATGAAATGTTACTATCGAAAAGTAAATGGGTAATGATGACTGTCATTATCAACTAACATAAATTGAAAAGTAAATTGGTGATAATGATGATTGTCATTATCTACTAACACCAATATTTCGACATATGCAATTTTAAATTTTTATTATTTTAACGGTCATAGTGTTGTGTAGATTAATCCGTATTGCGGACAAGACCGATCTCTCTAGTACAAAAGGTAACTAGCAACAAACAGCCAATTATACTAATCTCTCTCTAAGCATATGCAATTTATAAAAACACTATACGGGTGCAAGGCCTACCTTATATCCAACGCTTTGCTTGCTTACTTGATTTTGTTGAAGTCCTTCCCGTGCACTGAAAGAACATCCTTCGTATATCTGCAATCACAAACAAAGAAAAAGATTAAGCAGCACCTGTATAGACATTATCATAAATCATACTTATCATAATGATCAAGGAATTTATGAAATAAACCACAAATTGACAGTTTAATGAGAGAAATGAGTATATTTGTATTAAATTTAAAGATAGAAAACCTTTACAACCTGTGCCTTGATGTTGTGCAGGTCCTCCCGGGGTCCGAAGCAGGAATCTCCTTTACTCTGACAAGCATTGCACTCTTTGAACTAAGACAAATGAGGATAAGTGATTTAACCTCACAGAAAGTCTTAAGTTACTCAAGTCTAAATATCAACAGCATTTAACTTCAAATCTCATAAGCTTGAACTCCCTTTGAGGCTACCCAAGGCCTCTTTTTATAGTGAAAGAGAGGAGGTTTCTAGTTCCAAATATGAAGGGATAGAATCCTCCTTCAAAGGGATAAGCTCCTTACATCAAGGGGTTAGCTCCATTAAGAGAGGGATGCATGAACCAGCCTCAAAGCGTATCCATTCCGAAAATTCCCGTCTAGAATCTTCTAGAATTCACCTGGAATTCACTTTTTAATCTTCATTTTCTCGCCTTTTTATGTTTTACAGAGGTCCGCACCCATTACACAAAGAACGTGCGGTATGGTTCCGCATGCAGGCTGAGACTTAGGTGCGGGACCGCAGGGAATGCATAGAGAAAGTGCGATACCAATTTTAAGGGGATTTTAGGGATTTTCTTCTGATTTTGAAGCTTGATATGAGGAGCTGGTATATTAGACTTGCAAAAGGAGGAAGTATGAGTAATAATGAGCTCATACGGTCAGCAGAATGTCAAGGTGACAGTTTTCAGTGTAACAAATTGCCCCCTAAAGTGCAAAGTCTGTAATAGATGAAGCTATAGTCTGTCATATATGAAGAGTGCAATACTTTATCATTTCAAAGATCATCCTGTGGACACCCCAGTCGGTACCTGTAAAAACATTCAATGCAAAATATATACATGTATATGTCATCACTGAGGTAGGCATTCCCATACTCAGATAAAAACTAACTATAAACTAATTGAAATCGTTCTGATACAGGAATGATTTTGAATACATCATAGTACAAATATATGTAGACACAGTATGGACGCAGCCATCTGTTTATCAAAAGTCTACTGTATAGATGACAACAAAATTCCCCGCAGCCTGGATGGTGGAAACTAGATCCAGGGTCTTGATTTCCGTATCTCGAACCAATACGATTCTATCCATGTGAATGAATGTATTGAAGTCGAACATGGTAGAAACCACTTGATTACCAGTCAATGATGTGAACTGTTAACAAGTGTGAGAGAAACCACCAGTAATGTCAATGGCTCTCAAAGTACTCAGTACAGTCCATGAAATGTGAATGAATGAGCTGAAGTCGAACATGTCACGGAGTCATTCGATCGAAGGTCATTAATGTAACCCGTCGTCGAAAGCGAGAAACCTGCCATTGAGGCATGCAGATTTCAAGGTACTGACGATTTCTGGATCAACTTCCTAGATAATGTGCTGATGTCGATAGAAAGTGATCTGTCGTAGGCAAGCCCACAACACGAAATCATAGATCAAGTTTTGAAAATATGTTGGCAAGGACTGACTCGGGGATGGTCAATGATGGATGACAGATATTTTGCAGATGAATGGTTTTATTTGAACTGTTCTCTTGGACACATAACGACACTGCAGATGGCTTGGTGACAATTGACTCAAAGCTAATACCCAGAAACCGGCTGAAAATTTTCAATGTGGTTTGATTAACTGTTAAGCAAAGGATTTCCCAACCCAGGTGAATATAAGTGTCGTGTCCAAGAGTGGTCGACCGAGTTTTCGGACAATTTTAAAATACAACAAACATGCTCATTTTTCTCTCTTTTCCCCCACCATTTCTGGCAAGTACCTCTTTATTTTTGACAAGCTTGAGGAGGATAACATTTGCTTGGTTATAAGATCATCCTTCGGATGAGTCCAACTTAGTTTAAAATTCGAACCCTAAGAAGGAGTGGTTCGTTCCCGTTGAAAATTAAACAGGTCCTTTACTGTTAAGTTTTAACGAGTCCAGTATAGGAGAAACTCGGTGTTTTTCAGTTTTAGGGAGTCAGAAGAAAAACTTAAGAAAACTCCATGGGTGTTCTTTTTCGTAAATTTAGTCTCTCGAGCCCGAAAAAGGATAAAATAATGCGAGAGAGAACTCTATTGACCATATTTAGTCAACGTATACCTTTTTCGTAAATAGTCCATTTCAGTCCGTAAAAGGGGTAAACTTATACTGAAGGGACGACTGTTCATTTACTTTAACGAGTTTGAATAGTCAAGTACTCGGCAATCTTTTCATATTTAGAGAGTCTGAAAAGGGCTTAAAGAGGACTCCAAGGTTTCGCTTTTTCGTAAAATTTTTGGAAGAGTCCGAAAAAGTGATAAAAGTATGCTCTTTGTTGAAAAAATGATTATTTCACCTGAAAAATCTTGTTTCTGCACAAAAACTCAAAACATTACACATACCTGTTTAAGATAAATAAAAATGCTTTCAAAAATATCCCTTTTAAAGTGAAAAATAAATAAATTTACAATTCATTCATTCGAAAAAACTTATAAAAAGGACTTTTTCTATTTCATTTTTACCGTTCAGTTGCAGAGTGAAAAGTAAAAGCTTTTGGACAAAAAAGTTCCCGTGAATATTCTGGAAAATTCAACCGTTGGAATCGAAAATCGTCAGCCCCAGGTAATCCACGACCTCCTTATCTTGCTTTTCATCCGTTTAAAATTCGTTTTTAGGCTTTAGTTTGATTTTTTAGGGCAAAAATAGGTCAAAAAATGCGCCTGCGGGGTCCGCAGGCGGGACACAGGTTGCCTGCGGACCCCGATTTTTTCTGAACGGGAAAAAATCGGGAGTGCCGCACCCGGCACACACCTTTCGTGCGGAGCTACGCTCTGTTTACAAAGGGCGGGTGCGGTACCCGCGCGGTTAAAATTCAAGCATAGTTTTCTCAAATTTCTGCCAAAAGTTTTCAAATGAAATCATGCTAATATGCCTTATTTTATGTTGCAGGATTAACAAGATGCTTATTTGGCGAGAAAGGGAACATGAGGATGTGGATGAAGCTACAATACTCCATTTGCCCACACAAAGGGCATTAAAAGCGTGCTGCTTATACAAATTCTGGGCCATCTCTGGCATGAGGGCACAAGTGGAACTCTTAACATGGTTGGTAGACAGATGGCATGTGGAGGACCAGTGTTTCTTTATTGGTGGCCACCGGCTCGAAATTGAGCTGGAGGATATATACTTTTTAACTGGTTTGTCCAAGAGAGGCGAACATGTATCTTTGTTTGGGACTAGGCCAGGTGGCCAGACTGTCGCTAGTCTTCAACTCGAATTTTGCAATGATTAGGCAGATCCTCGGGACAAACGGATTGACATAAAACATATCATCCGTCCTGAACTGAAAGTTATAGCATTCACTGTTACCAAACTATGTGGGAGCGCCGCGCTTCATGTAGCTACTGGTTCCCAAATGCGCATTGCTGTGGATTGTTTTCGTGGCACCATCTTCAACTGGTGCGAAGCTGTGTTGGCAAATATAAAAGGCCAACTTACCAGAGCAAAAACCGGGAAACTAAAAAAATTTGGATATGGTTCCATTGTCGTTTCTTTTGCTTTGGAGAGGGTCCCTCAGTTAGCTCCACAGAGTATTTCAGTTGATGCCGGTCGACTTCGAGAACCAAGAATGGTTCGCTGGTCCGCGCTGATGGCTCGTCATGCTATTGAGGGCACTGAGATTGTACAATTCCCTGCTTCATATTTTCATTGGCTGGATCGCCAAGTTTTCATGATAGAAGATTTTCCGTATGCAGGGATAGATTTCCGCGGAGATAGAGAGATGTCTCTCCCTGCAGGGGAACAGTGGGACGATTCAGGTAAAACATTTTTCATCGTTTTGCTAAGTTAAAATTTTTTTTAATTTTTTATCGTCTTCGAAAAATAATAACCAAAAGTTTTTCAAATATAGATGTGGGTCCACAACGTCCAGCTCATCTCCAACCTTTCGAGAGGAGGCAACCAGTTGCGCCCGCACCAGCCCCAGCAGGCCAATCAGTAGAAATTTTGACTGATTTGGAACATCATCTAGAGCACTTGACTCTAGACATACCAGAGACGAGTATAGATGATATTCCCTTAAGGCTTCAAAGATATGTGATTGGAGTCCCAGGACCTTTCAGGAGGTTCCTATGCAGGGTGGCTCGAGCAGTTGTTTCCTATCGAGATCATCATCAGTGATGAGATGATCATGTAGACTCATTTTTGTACTTTTGTGTTACCATTTTTTCCGATCATAAGGTGTTTCCAACCTATGATCGAAGACGATGTATATTTTTTGAACACACTCCTATGATATATATCACTATTTTTGACGGCTATCTGCGTACATGAATGAATGTTTTTTGTTTTACTGCTTTTAATTATTGCAAATGTCTATTTATCATACTAGAAGCAACTGAATCTGCTAATGTATTTAAACGTCTTGGAATATGCTGATATTCAATGTAATCAAACTCACGTTCCAAGAGACGAACTCTCAAAAATAACCGTAATAACACCGAATTTCTAATGGTATAAACCCTGTTAAGCTGTAATACAACAAGTTCAGAATCCAACCTTACAATCAAACTCCGAATTCCAAATGATATGGACTCAGATAATAACTCAATCACCGCACTATACTCGGCAATGTTATTTGTTGTTTGACCAAGGCTTACCCCATGCATGGATACTAACTCGTCAGAGGGTGAATAGATAACCCAAGCTGCGGAAGAAATGTTCCGTGTACCACGACAAGCACCATCAGCAAAACCAATGTAGGTTTGAAGAGACGTCGACATCTGCAATATCAAGAGTAAAACTCAGATAAGCAGTCATAGTGAAAAACACACTTCTAAACTAGGCACACTTTTTAATCTAAAACACACCAACAGTAAAGAAATCTAAAACTAACAAAAAATCTCCACACCTTGTTTAAGCGTAATATCTCTTTAGATAAAGCCCATTTCGGGGTTTATCTAAAGGGACACCATCAAAATCTACTAACTCATAGGCCCCTTTTGCTAACTTTCGTTTCACAATGTAAGGACCATGCCACATAGGCACGAATTTTCCAGCTCCTAGCTTGTCGTTAGCTTGATCATAAAGTAAAACTAGGTCTCCTTCGGAAAAATTTCGAGGGGTCACATTTCTATCATACTGAGCTTTTATCCTTTTAACATGAGCCTCGTTTGCTATTGCAGCACTTCGCCGATTCTCATCTAATTGGGCCAAGTACAAGAAACGTTTTTCCTCTTCAGACGTAGCTGGAAGTAATTCTATGGCTAATTTTAATGATGGTATTTCGCATTCAATTGGTAGCACAACTTCTAAACCGTAAACTAGTTGAAAAGGAGTGAAACCCGTTGCTGTTTTGACTGAGGTTCGATATGCCCAAAGCGCTGAAAATAACATGGAATGCCAATTCGTCTTGTGAATACCAATGATTCATTTAATCATGGTGACTAAAACTTTATTAATAGCTTCAACCAGACCATTTTCTTGTGGATAGTACGGAGTGGAATTATCGTGGCGTAGGCCAAGTTGTTCTGTTAGTTCAGTCATCATGATGTTCCGAAAATGACTTCCATGATCTGTAATAATAGCTTGAGGAACACCAAACCTAGCAATTATGTGATTGAACACGAATGTTGCAGCAGTCTTGCCGTCAGCTGAATATGTAGGCATCGCCTCGGCCCATTTCGTAAAATAATCTACAACGATAATAATATAGGCATGCCCCCCGGCCGAGTGAGGGTTACATGTGATAAAATCGATACCCCATTTTGCAAATGGACCAACAGCAATTATAGGGTGAAGAGGAGCGGGTGGCGCACGCATTTTCCTATCAAAAATTTGACAGTTGTGGCATTTCCGAACCGCATAAATGCAATCTTTAAATAATGTTGGCCAGAAATAACCTGCACGCAATATCTTTTGGGCAGTGGCATACCCATACATATGACCGCCACATGCTCCAGAATGACAGTCATTGAGTACCTTTTCAGCTTCTTCATGAGTTAAACAACGTCGGAAAACAGAATCCGCTCCTCGTCGATAAAGAGTATCACCAATGATATTATATTGTTGGGATTGGAAGCGTATTTTTCGTCGCTGAGTTCGTGAAATTTCAGGCCGAAAAGATTGGGTTTGGAGATATACAATAATATCCCCATACCATGGATCAAGCGTACTGATAAGAAACAACGATTCGTCCACAATGGACTCTTCTGCCACTGTTTCAATATCAGTAGAGGGAAAATCACACATTAGTTCCGCAAAAACCAAAGATTTCTTTGCCTTGGATTTTTCAAATTCCAAGTCAAATTCTTGTAGGATAACTATCCATTTAGAATATTTGCCCCCTAGCAATTGTCTGGTCAAAATATACATCATAGGGTTGCAATCAGAAATTACTGTGGTTTTACGTAACAATATGTAATGTCGAAAACGTTGAACAGCTGCCAAGGCCAATTTCTCCACATGTGTATATTTGATTTCAGTCGGATTCAAATTTCGACTAAGATAATAAATCACATGTTCGTTGTGAGATTCATCTTCCTGAACTAGTACCATCCCAATAGTGGAATGAGAAGCAGCGAGATACAGAATGTAATCTTGGTTGTAGTTGGGAGGATGCAATAACGGTGCATGGGTCAACGCGTGTTTAAGTGCATCAAAAGATCGACCAGCGACCTCGTCCCAAAAGAACGGAATGTCTTGTTTCAACAACCGGGTAAAACCCTTTGCAAGCTCGGCATAGTTCTGAATAAATCTACGTAAAAAGTTTGCTTTCCCCTGCAAACTCTGGAGTTGGCGCAATGTCGAAGGAGGAGGCAATTTAACAATAGCTTCGACCTTCAAAGGATCAACACGAATGCCTGATTTTGAGACAAAAAATCCCAGTAAACGACCCGATTCTACGCAGAAAACACATTTATGCGGATTCAACCTTATCCGATAATGCCGACATCTCATAAAAATTGCTCTTAAATGAGTGGGATGATCGGCCCTACGTAATGAATGAGCAGGTAAATCATCAAGATATGGTTGAACAATGTGCTTAATGTCATGAAACGCATAAGACATGGCCCGTTGAAAAGTTGCTCCAGCGTTCTTAAGTCCAAAAGGTTGTTTACAATAGGCAAATGTTCCCCATGGACAAATGAAAGCTGTTTTAGGTTGATCTGCAGGGAGTATGTTTATTTGATTGTAGCCGGAAAAACCATCCATAAAAGAGAATAGTTCACTCCCAGCACAATCGTCGATTATCTGATCGATATAGGGAGTTGGATAGTTGTCCTTTGGACACGCTCGATTAATATCCCTATAATCGATACATACTCTTATTGTTCCTTGTTTTTTAGTCACAGGAACAATATTCGATACCCAATCCGTTAAAGGAATTGGATAAATGAATCCTGCTCGAAGTAATTTTTCAACTTCAGATTTTATAGCAGCAGCTTTTCTAGGATGTATTTGACGTAATCGTTGACGAACAGGTTTAGCATCCGGGTAAGTCTTAATTTCCTGTACTACGATCGATGGATCAATTCCTGGCATTTCTTCGTAAGACCAGGCAAACACGTCACGGAATTCTTGAAATAGGGCTTTATAAGTCTGAATTTCTTTGTCTGAACAACAAGCACCTATATGAATGTTTTCAATTATTCCTGGTTTTACTGAAATGTCAATTGGAACCGTTCTAGATATATTTTCTAAATTTAACTCAGAATCAGGATTTTTCAATGGATTCTGAGGTTCCTTGGCATATTCAGTAGTAAAGATTGAAGCGAAATCATTTTCAAAATGATCTAATTCAGGTAAGAATGAAGACCTATGATGGAGATCTTCCCATGGTGAATCATCAACAGACAAAAACTCACGAATTTTCTCATCTGTATGAACAATTTCAGGAAATGTCGTTGCGTCTGAACTAGAAATAGAAAGTGATTCCTCTTGGATCCCATTCATTGGATCAATTTTGGTTGAAAAGGTGTTGGAAAAAGACTGTACAGTCTGGTACGCAATTTCAAATGGACTCAAAGGCATCACGCCATCAAATGAGTCAATCTCGGATTCCGAAGGTAGTATCCAAGGATCATCAGTCAAAATTGTGTCTGACGAAATCATATGAATAGTTGCCGTAGAAGACGATACGTTAGGAGGAGGAAAGGAAAAAGTTCCTAGTAAACCAGAATCTTTAATCAAACCTACTCCAACATCTTTATAAGAGATAGTCGTTTTACCAACATGCTGGATTGTTTCTGTAGAGGCTGGGTCTGACGAAAAATAAGTTAACTGATCTATTGTTACGATCCTTCCTTGATATGGAAATTTTATAAGTTGAAAGACCGAAGAGACAACAACAGTCATAGCATAAGACCAACTACGACCCAGTAGAAGGTTGTAATCTAGAGGGGCATCAACCACCTCCACATCTAGATTAACAATTTTCCCTTCAACCCCTATGGGTAAATCCCGCAAAATACCATAAGGTTGAAAACCTCGACCATCAAAAGCTTTTAGAATCGTCGGAGATTGGTTAAGTGTAGGAGAACCAAGAGATTTCCAACACTGAAGCGACATAATACACGTTGAAGCTCCCTCATCAATCACAGTCCGAAAAATAGGTCTGTTTTTGACTAACACTGGAATATGGAAAGCCATTTGATGAGGAAGACGTGGTGTACTAGTTTCTAAATCGAAGATTATAAGGTTAGAATCATTAACATCAACAACTCCTATGGCAGACAATAACAATTTACGCTGTGCTGGACACGACTGCAGCACTTCCAAAGCCGACATTGCTGAAGGAGAAATAGCTAAATCTTCAACAATGTTGTAATTCTAAGCAGCTCTCGCATGTGGATTGAAAGCTGATTTACGAAGAACACCTTTAGCAGGCGGTTTGATTATCAAGTCTGGATTTTTTTTCTCGATCTGTAGCGGACCGGAAACAGGAGGAGTTGTATTTGATGCGTTGGCATTGGAAGACTCTCCTTCTTTGCCATCAACGGGATTCTTAGAACCGTAATCTTGCGATCGCGTCGCGACCCTTATATGAGACATCATCATAATAGGCTCTTCTAAAGTGGTCGAGGAAGAACCAATCATCTTACTATCTTGAACCGGAAAAGGATCCTTCAAGACAGCAGGTTGTTGCGATCCTTTAATGAGTTTCGTAACCTCTTCTCGATATGGGCATTCTTTCGTGAAGTGATCTTGTTCACAAATGAAGCAAGGATAACGAGGTTTACGTTTCTCATCATTGGATTCTTCTCTATCGGTTTTCTCTTTCGAATTTTTCTTGTTTTTATTCCTCCCTTTCTTTTTACCACCGGTTTTTGATTTTGCCGTAGATGTTTCAACGACATGAATATCGGCAGAAACTTCTTGAGAGGATTCTCCCTTCGGGGAATCAGGTAAAGTTATGATCGGAGAAGAATTCTTTGAAGATTTCTTCTTACTTTTGGAACTAACTGTACCAATCATACCGTCAGCGGCATGAGACCCTGAAGGAGGAGCAGCTATTTGACCTTGTTTGGGTAAATCGGGAATTTTTTCATGTAAAGTACCTGACTGCGTATAGACGAGGTCAAGGTACTGAGCCTGAGAAATTACTTGCTCTTCAGTAACAACACCAGCCTTAGCTACATCTTCAGTGATCTTAGGCAGTAATGATTTTACAAACCATTCTGCCAAAATTTGATCCGGAATATAAACCTTCACCAATCGTCGTCTACGTCGCCACTCATGAATATGATCAGAAATATACGTGGACGTAGATTGTTTTAGAGAAGTTAATAATTCTGTGCCATTGTCGTATCTGACAGGCAACTGGAAATGAGTTAAGAAAGACGTTGCTAACTGACTGAAATTATGAAACGAGCCTCGTGGCAACTCAATGTACCATTTGGCTGCTAGACCTATGAGTGTCCTCTGGAAAAGACGTAAGCGAATCGAATCATCAATAATCGAATTAGATGCACACCAAAGGTGATAAGTCATCACATGATTTGATGGATCCTCTCCTGACTTACCTTCAAATTTCGGTATGTCACTGGGCAACTTATGAGGCATTGACGGCCAGTTCTGATAATAGAAAATAGGATCATTAGTAAGGCGCGTCAAATCTGTTAAATCTAAAGTTGCGATGAACGGTAACTGACGGTTAGGGTCACGAAAACCTTGAGAAGCCAAAGCAGATCCAGGAGGCGGATACCCAGGATAACTAGGAATTGGATTAGCATTGGGTATTGTATAACCTCCCGGATAACCAGGATGAATCGGACCATACTGAGGTTGTTGATAAGTATAACCAGGGTATGGCTGATAGCTCGGATTCTGAACATAGGGACCGTATTGCGGCTGTCCTTGGTATGGTTGATAAGTAAACCGAGGTTGACTCGTAACAACTGTACTTGTACCGATTAACCCCAAGAAAGGTCCGAATCAGTAGTCCGAGCCGAGGCCCCCGACCGAGGCTGCATTCTGGAGGGGACGTGTCTTAGACACAGGATAAATACGAATCCTCGTCAGCGTACACCCAGAAATAAGTGGGGGCTACCACCCTGTCGTACGTTGCACCCGCCACAATGGGCGGAGTCTGAGGTGTACTAGGCCCAGCCTGCTGAACTGAACTAGGTGCAGGAGTTTGAATAGCTGGCTGAACAGGTTGCTGAGTTGAACCAGAAACTAATGGCTGACCAAGTTGATAAGGTAACTGCACATTAGCCTGCAAAGGCTGTTGATATTGGGAAGGATCCCACACCATCATTCCGGGGTATTGTCCCGTAGAAGGTTGAACGTAAGGACCAAAACCTGGTTGAACGTAGGGTTGATAATAAGGTAAAGTTCCGGCTCCTTGAACAGATGGTTGACTAGAAGGCTGTTGGTAACCTTGCATTGGGCACTACCCTTGAGGTTGATAACCTTGAGGCACGTACTAAAGTTGGGGTTGTTGAGGACCTTGAGGAGCATATTGAGTTTGGGGTTGACCTTGAGGAATGTACTGTCCTTGAGGTTGATAACCCTGAGGTATGTACTGTCCTTGGGGTTGCCCCCCAAAATAATATTGATCCACAGTTTGTCCTGGGAAAAAGTTACCTTGAGGTTGAGCCCCGGGTGGTAATTGACTACCTTGAGGTTGCCCCCCAGGCGGTAATTGACTACCCTGAGGTTGCCCCCCAGGTGGTAACTGAGTTCCCTGAGGTTGACCCCCAGAAGGAAACTGACTGCCTTGAGCTTGAGGATTAGGAATATTACCAGACATCATATAAACTTGCTCTGCGTTCGACGTTTCAATTTTAAGTCCACCAAGACCAGATGATAACACATTTTCGATAGGTTGAGGAGTTGCTCCCGAGAAAGTACCAGACAAAGACTGATATCCCGCAGGAACAGAAGGACCACCATGTAAAAAAGATTCAGGCGTTTGCGAAAACATGGACGACTCTCCAGCCATGATAGATGACGGATAGTAACCTCTGGGTGTAGGATGAAATGGAGCTCGAGGTGGATAAAAAGTAAGACCCGGATTCTCTAAAAAATCAGTTAAAGAAAGATACCAGGGATTAGTTCGAATAGGGCTGTAGAAAATGGATTCACGCTCCCTAAGATTTAACGATTGACGGGAGTTGGGAAGAGATATGTCTTCGTCTGGATTAGTAAGTTCTTCTATAGAAATTAGTCCAGAAGGAAGATTTTCAGTAATGATATTTCTAACTCTTGGTGAACCTGGATCGCTAGAAGTTGGTGAGATAAATCCTGAAGATGTTTCTAACACAGAAGATTCAGTTTCAAGCTCAGAGATTTCAGGTTCGTCAGATAATTCTCCCGTAGGAGAAATATTTTCAGTGACTTCAGAAACTGAAATCGGTTCTTGAATATATTCTGTTGTGGGAATTTGATGATCAGGATGTATCACAATAGCAGAGCTTTCAGCTTCTGTTGATCTAATTCTACGGCTACCGTGTGGTACCAGAGCCCGAAGCCCTTCTAAATGACCTGGTGTAAATTCAGGGGGTTTCCCTTGTATTCTCCGGGATTGTCTCTGCAATTCCGCCACGATGAAAAATTATCTAATCACACGCAAACAAAGAAAAATTTCAATGAAAACACCTAAAGTCTCTAAGAAACAAACAATTGAATCACTCGCTTAAAAAATTTAAGAGTTCAAACCACACACAAACAAGTAACTTTCCGTACTAAAATCACTAGTTGGTGATGAAATCCAACTTAGTAGAGTTTTAACACGAAAAGGGCGGTTGGAACAGTTACCCCGACAACCTGCTTAATGACACAGACTGGCACAAGTTTCTTCACATAACCATCTCGAGTGAAGAGAACCCCCCAGAGAGTCCAAGTGAGTCTAGTCGACGTCTGTTCCAGGTACAGTGGGATCCTCCCTCCACCGTCACCTTAGGAAAGAATCCTAAAGATTATGGCCTCTAAGGTTACCAACTGAAACAAATATACCTGGGGGAACAGTCTAAGATCCGACACACACGCAAGGGCAGAGTAACAAAGCTCAATCCCCTTGAAGGCTCCTTGAACAGAATCCAAGGTTTACCGACAAGTGACCCCTCGCTCCTCGACAATGGTCTATCCGAGGTTTACCGTTTTTAATACGTGTATATCTTCTATCATTCCCAATGAGGAAGGATTGATTACCCCACTGGTTCAGATATGATCTCGTGCTTAACTCCTTTAAGAGGAGCTTCCCAGAGCATACATGCAACAACTGGAATTCTTCCTACCGCAAGATATATCTACTTGTTTTGTTTTATCTACCTTGGAGAGTTAATTACTCCCTACTCCAAGATACTAGCCTAAGCTATGTTGGTGATGAGAGCCCTAAAAATAAAAAGATTACTAGATGAATTTTATTTAAGCGTTACTTTTAAGAGCTGTTTCTTAAGTCAAATGGGCGCGGAAATGAAACTTTGTATGGTGTGAAGACTCGACCTCCAAAAACACTAAAATGCACCTATGATGATATTCAATTCTTTTTCCTTTCAATGAATTTTCTATCTAAAGAAGAGTTAGAGAATGCAACTTTCAAATTTCTTCTTCAAACATGAAAACTAAGTGAAAGAAACTATTTTGTCTTTTCATTAAACTATCAAAGCTCACAAGAAAAACTATTTTCTTTTCCAAACAAGAAGCTACAAAACAATTCTCTTTCGAAAGAAATCTACAAAAATTAAAACTATTCAAAACTATGAAGACTAATCTTAAAAAACTAATCTAAATTGAGTAAAAGCTTTTTAGAGTTTTTTTATGAATGTTTCTCTTAGTTATTCAGCAAACTAAGAATCTATCAAACAGATCAAAAACACTCAAAATATGTTTTTCAAAACACTCAAAGAATAAGTGAAATTCAAAACTTTTAAAACAAGTTCTTTTCGAAGATTTGCAAAGAAATCAAAAAGGCTTAATTTCTCAAACTAGGATGTTTTCACAATGAGGTCGGATTCAATAGACAAAAAGAGATCTTATGTGATCTGAGATACTACAGATATTCAAAAATTTGAATCACTACAAAGACCAAACAGGAAAAATAATCCAATCGGCAAAAACTTCTAGAAAATCATTCAAAACACTAACACTGTTGGAGTTCATAAACAATGAATTTTTGATAGACACAATAACCAGTCTGGGCAGAAACCAAAGATCTAAAAATTAACCAGAAAAAGAAACCTAGAGATTTTTCAAAATTTTTACAGGGTCCGCATGTAAGCAGTGTTGACAGGTGTGGTCCCGCACTGTATTCTATAAAGAACGTGCGAAACTGCCCGCACTGTAACAGTTATGCAGAGTGCGGTCCTAGCAAAAATGATAGAAAAATTCAAAACACTTCTAAATTTTCAAAAACAGAAAAAATTTAAAACACCCAGACAGATGTGAATCAATCAAAAACCAGAAAAAGAAACCTTTTCTCAAGTCAAAAATCAAAGAGAACCAAGAACAAACAAGTTCGTCCCCAGCGGATTTGCCATTTTGTTGTGTAGATTAATCCGTCTTGCGGACAAGACCGATCTCTCTAGTACAAAAGGTAATTAGCAACAAACAGCCAATTATACTAATCTCTCTCTAAGCATATGCAATTTATAAAAACACTATACGGGTGCAAGGCCTACCTTATGTCCAACGCTTTGCTTGCTTACTTGATTTTGTTGAAATCCTTCCCGTGCACTGAAAGAACGTCCTTCGTATATCTGCAATCACAAACAAGGAAAAAGATTAAGCAGCACCTGTATAGACATTATCATAAATCATACTTATCATAATGATCAAGGAATTTATGAAATAAACCACAAATTGACAGCTTAATGAGAGAAATGAGTATATTTGTATTAACTTTAAAGATAGAAAACCTTTACAACCTGTGCCTTGATGTTGTGCAGGTCCTCCCGGGGTCCGAAGCAGGAATCTCCTTTACTCTAACAAGAATTGCACTCTTTGAACTAAGACAAATGAGGATAAGTGATTTAACCTCACAGAAAGTCTTAAGTTACTCAAGTCTAAATCTCAACAGCATTTAACTTCAAATCTCATAAGCTTCAACTCCCCTTGAGGCTACCCAAGGCCTCTTTTTATAGTGAAAGAGAGGAGGTTTCTAGTTCCAAATATGAAGGGATAGAATCCTCCTTCAAAGGGATAAGCTCCTTACATCAAGGGGTTAGCTCCATTAAGTGAGGGATGCATGAACCTCTTCAAAGCGTATCCATTCCCGAAAATTCCCATCCAGAACCTTCTAGAATTCACCTGGAATTCACTTTTTATCTTCATTTTCTCGCCTTTTTATGTTTTACAGAGGTCCGCACCCATTACACAAAGAACGTGCGGTATGGTTCCGCATGCAGGCTGAGATTTAGGTGCGGGACTGCAGGGAATGCATAGAGAAAGTGCGATACCAATTCTTAGGGGATTTTAGGGATTTTCTTCTGATTTTGAAGCTTGATATGAGGAGCTGGTATATTAGACTTGCAAAAGGAGGAAGTATGAGTAATAATGAGCTCATACGGTCAGCAGAATGTCAAGGTGACAGTTTTCAGTGTAACACATAGAAATTTTGAAATTCATTTTTGAATTTGATATTTAATAACTGTAAGGATAGTATTTTAGGAATGTCACAAAATTATGATTTATTTTATTTTATAATTGCAATTTTTTTTTTGGGTTTTTTTAATATTTTTTTTATTCAAATTAATTTGGAATTTGAATTATATGTTTTTCTTTCAAATATTTCTTTCCATAAATATAATTTGAAATTTGATAGAAATTTCTAAAAATTTGAAATTCATTTCATGTAATTTATATATCAAATTAAATTATATATTTGAAAACAAATTTTAAATAACTAAAATGTACAACTTAAAAAATTATATCACAAAATTAAAATAAAACAAAAATATCTAATAATAAAACTCATAACATACCAATACTAAAATTTATTATAAATATTATTTTTTATCTTAATAATATTAACTAATTAAATTTTCGTAATAATTTGAATTATTTTTTTCCAAATAATATTTTTAATTATATTAAAATTAATCTCCCAATAGCTAGTGTGCTAAATGATTAATCTTCTCAGTGTTGGTAAAAGTTAGGATTATAAGGAAAAGTTAGGATTATAATGATCTCCCATATTACGTCTAGATGTGGTGGTGACATTTTCATAGAAAAAGCTAGAGTTTATTTGAAAATAAATTAAAAAAAATGAATACTTAACTTTGTTTTAATATATCTAATCAATGTGAATATTTGACTTTACGTTGAAAAAACTTAGATTAATTAATAAATTTAAAAAACGAATACTGAACTCTGTTTTCATATATCTAATTAAAGTGAATAGTTGACTTTGTGTTGAAGAAATTAATATAAGTTAATAAATTTTAAAAACAAATACTTAGCTTTGTTTTAATATATGTAATTAAAACGAATATTTGACTTTGCTTTAAATAAATTGATATGAGTTTGAGGTTATTTTAGATTGGTTGATAGAGTGGTTGTTGATTTTACTGTTAAGATTTAAATATGTAACATATGAATTATAATATTTTGATATATTAAGATTTATATTTGTAATTTAATAAGTTATAATGTTTTGATAAATATTATTATAATAATTTTGTTATTTATAAATTATGAGTATATTTATAAGTTATAGTTATTAAGTTAGTTTGAATTGGGTTGAAAAAGTACGAAAATTAGCTAAAATTTGATTATGTTGTAAAGATAAATGTTTAATTAATAAAATATTAATTAAAATTTTAGAAATTTAGCTAGCCATATGGTTAATTCCATTCCATGATCAATGTTTAATTAATAAATATTATTTAAAATCTTAGAAGTTTAACTAACCATGTGATTTATTTATTCAGGGGATAAGAAACTCATTATTTCTACAAATAGATAATAGTGGAATGAAGTTTACATAGAAGGAAGAAGTATTTACATAAATATATAGTAAGGTAAGAAAAAATAAAAGAAAATGGAAAATCATAGTGGAATAAGAATGTTTACCATTTTCTAATTTCTTTTTTGCCTTTAATTTGTAATAGATTGCTAATTTAAAAAAGAGTGATTATTTTTTGGATTTTATATATATTTTTAAATATGACCGAGTTAAATATTTTTAAATATGATTGAGTTAAATATTTTTTTAAATATGATTGAGATAAATATTTTTTTAGTAGCTTGAGTTAAATATTTGAATGGTCTATGATTTCAACTGCCCTTTTCATATGATCGATAAGAAAAAATGGCAAATCAATAGGTGTGACGATAAGAACAGTAGAAGAAAATAGTTTGAGATTTATCACAATGAATATTGTTTGTAATTGACTACGTTCTTATTATTCACATTTTCTATCATTCAACTTTGTTACATTGTCACTTTACATTCAAATTTTATTTTCATCATTTTCTATCATTCAACATTGTTACATTGTCACTTTGCATTCAAAATGAGGTAAAGAGAAATTTATGTTTATTTTAACTTTTATTTATGGGCGGAAATGTGAAGCTGGGTTACACTTTTGTGAGAATCGGGGGCCGAAAACTTTTTTCGGCAATAGTTCGGCCAAACATTTTTTAAAGTTCGTCCGAACTCGTGATTCTGTTTACATTGACGGCACACTAACGGCGCGGGCAAATAGCATTTTTGCCGGAGATTGTAAAACTGGCAAAAAAAGTTCGGCCGAACTTACAACAAAAGTTCGGCCGAACTAATTTCTATAAATTAATCGCCCGCAAAGTTAGTTTGTTTACCGGTTTCATTATTCTCATGAATTTTTGTCACTGTCGCTGTTGTTCGCGTGTTTTTGCTCCTCTCGTCAGCGTTGTTGCTCCTCCCGTCCACGCTATTGCTCCTTTCCTCGGCACTGTTGCTCTTTTCATCTGGTATGTTTGACTTTACCGTTTCCAAATTTTTCACATATATAAAATCATGAATCATGTACCTACACTGTCGTTGAGGGAATATAAGGATTTATTGTTGCTATATCTGTTTCATTTCTCCTTTTTAGATATGATGATTATTTATGTATGCTTTAGTGGACTTATTATTTCATCCTCTGTTACATTTATCGTTCTATTTGGATGGATTAAGCAACATGCACTTCCCTCCCCCTATCTCTGTTAGTGTATCTGGTCTAGCTCCTGACCCCCAGTCTATTTATAATGGCTCTGGTTGTTTGGGTCTCAGCCTTATTTGGGGTCCCATCTTCTGTTTTTCCTATAGCTACCATCCATATTTTCCTTCGGTACCTCTTCTTGATCCTCTGCTACTGTCTATACTACACTGTAAACAACTATTGGCAACCAAGGAGCGTTATATACTATTGGCAACCTCGCATTGGGCCACTACACAAGTGACTCCCCTCCATAGTTGCTCAAGGCCTTGGCCTCTCAGCACTCTCCCTTGAGACTCGGCCGTACCGGCCTCACCTACACATTTCTCCTTCTGACTACCGCTTAATGTGATGCACAACACCTTTACTACCATTTATACTGATACCTCCACTCTTTGTGGCTCTCCCGGTCGCATAACACTCCTCCACACAATCAACTCCATTGTTAGACTCCCCTCACAAAGCTCCCACAAGACTCCTCCATATCAAACATGATGATTTAAAACATATTTTAGGATTTCGTAGACTTGTTAATGCACAATATTCATCATACACAATATTTATGACATGGAAATCACCTAGGATATACCATTGTGGGTATCTATATTACCTTATTTTCATGAAAAGGTACAAAGTTGAGGTCGACCATGGGGGATACATATCACCAAATACATGTTTGTTAGTTTTCCATGTTGTTGTAAGTTATTGTTGCAATTGGTTCCAACAAGGTGAAGTGGAGCCTGACTGGTTAGCCTCTAGAGAATGCAGATGCTATAGAAACATCAGACTGCAGACTTCTCAGAAAGCTAATCTCAACAAAAAATAGGAAAATGATCCACACTATTTTCAAACTCTTTAAACTTCACACTGAAAGCCCATCAACATATTTGTACTGAATCTTACAAGAATCTGTAAACTGTTTTCAGAGATTGTCGAGTTATTCGTTATCAAAAGAGCCACAGACAGGGTATATAAATATTGATAGAATTACTTCCTTTTAGGCCGACCAACACTTTGGCATGTAGGCTGACTTGTAACGCGTCATAATAGCTCGATTTTTCAACGTTGATGTAGAGCTGAAATAAACCATTGGTTCATGTTTTCTTTGACTAGGTCTTGGTTTTTGACTGAATCTATTTGGACATTTATGTCTAGTTAAATACCCTTCTGTTTGCAAGATTGATTTATCTTTTAAGAATTTGCATTTGTGTGTTGTATGTAAAGATTTCTATTCCCAGTTTTTCTATGCACATCAATTCAACTGCACAAACAGTTAAATCTAATTTAATATTATTGTCTGCTAGAAGTTACTTTATGTTTTAAAAATGTGCAGTGTTGTATGTAGAAAAATATTTTATTACAGGTTTTTTTCTACATATGCATTCAGGTGTTTTGAGATATCCTTGTGTGTTAGGTTATTTATGTTTTTAAATTTTGCAATGATATGTTGTAATATTTTTATTACAGTTTTTGGTTTGCATGTTCATTTTGGCTGCAGAAATATTCTCTCCATCATAATATCATTGTGTTTGATATCGTGATTTATGTTTTAAATTTTGCACTCACATGTTTTATCATTTTGTAGCAAAGTATTTTTATGCCTGCTATATTAGGCTCTCTCTTTTCATTGAGCTGTGTGTATGGTATGGGTTAATTTAGACCATTTTCAACCACAATAGTGTTCTCTGTCATTACTGCAGAAATAAAAAGCACATGTTAGACATTTCATTACTGCAAAAATAAAAAGCACATGTTAGAAATTATCATATTCACATAGGCAAAAAAGGGTTTTCCTTTAATTTTACATATTAAAATGTCTTTGAAAAGTTATTTCTATTTAAAATAAAAAGGTGAAATATTAGTTTCAACAATTACTAGAACGAATAGATGGTAAGGCCCACAACAAAAACTACAAAAGCAATGCAATATAACCAATCAACCTACATCAACAAAACATATGGTATTGAATGAGCTTTTGGACTCTTTAGATGTAAATGTACCCCGTCGCAATGTATCTTATATAGAACTTTAATCCATGTGCTTAACCTTAACATTGACACAAATGGAATACACTTTTACTCACTACTTTATGATAGAAAAATATGTGGATGAGTATTGCCCACATATCCGAAGTCAAAAGGGATAGATTGAAAAGGGATGCTCCGGTCATGTCTGTAAAAGATAAATTAAAGAAGCACGACATATTAGTAATGCAAATTAGATATCCGTGTACCAATTATATTCATATAACACAAAAAATAGATGATTCAATACAAATGTCACATACTAGTCATATTTACTTAAATTATATATCTAGCATTACATTAAGCTATAGGAGATAAATAAAAAAATCATTTGAATGTAAGTTAAACATGTGTAATAATTATGTCCTTTAGTTCAATAAATAGATAATAATTTGCAAATGTCATATCTAAGCTATATTTCATCTAAGTAGCTTTCAATTTAAACTTATATCTAATGTTAAATTATATAAAGGAATAACAGTAATCCAAACTTCAAAATAATATTTAGAGTTAGTATAAAATGTGACATAATTTTCGTGCGTGGAAAAAAATAGTTACCGAGAGTTCAAAACTCATGCATTTGAATACAAAGTGGGTATACGAATGAGCAAGTATATTTTTTCTAGAAATGGGGAAGTGAAGGTTGATAAGGAGCCACACAAAATTGCAAATTCATACCTTAACAAAATTGGTCTAGATCCTCTTAAAGAAAATGTGTCATATAATCAACTTTCATCGAAATATATGATATTTAACTCAACACAATTTTATGGAAAATAGTATACCATTTTTTACATTTCACATAATATATATAGAAAAATATTACTTAAGTATTTTTATAAATATTCAACTACCCATCAAGAGATGGCCAAGTTATTGAGACAGGGCATCATCACAATAAAAAACCAAGTACAAATTGTAGTAATCCTAGAATCATGCTTTACATAAGGTAAAATTGGGGAACTCATGACTTACTATAGATAAAAAAACATTTGTACCCTTACCAAAAAATATATGATAAAAATTGACAAACTACATAAGCTTAAGCTTAAGGGGATATAATCCTTTTTGCCTTCCATATAGATAATGAAAATGATTGTTCCAAGTCTCATGTTGCTTCTCATGTTACTTTATAAACCTTGATTGGAAATAAAAATAGGAGGGCAGAAATGTAAGAAATATAAAACATAATGAAACACACACATACATATCTCTAGACAATCAACACAATTATTTTCCTAGGAAATCCTTATGAGAGACGAGCAACCCTAAAAATTAATGATGCTCTAGACTCCTTTTTCCCTAGGAAATCCTTATGGAGAAAAACAACACTAAAATGTAAACATGCTCTACTCTCTCTTTTCTGGTATGGAAAATATGTAAGTACAAAGAAAGAGGTAATCTCTCTAGAGTTAGCTAAGACTTTTGGCATGTAAAGTTGCTATAAAAACTTAACTTCATACATTTTTCTCTCTAAATTCACACTTCTAGTTGTATTTTCAACTATGGAACAAAATAAAATAACACAAAATGGAACTCTTATTCCTCCTAGTGGCCAAGTATTTAACATAGCGTGATAGCCAACTAGGTGTAATATTTGACTCCGTCAACCATTAACAAGGTTTCTGATTTTAGACCTTTTAGAGTCTTGCTAAAATTCCACATGTAGCTAGCTTGCTATGCATGAGTAATGAGGCTAAAATTACATTCTCTCATACCATGGTGGTCAACATGATAGGTTAACTTACTAAAGGCATAAATTTTGAATGAACTTAATTTGATGTTTTTCTTGCACCATTGGATATGTCTTTAAGTGTAGAATAATGGTCAAGATTTCGGCACAAGGGATAATCGTTTGACCCCCAGAAATGTCATTTAATACCTCAAAATGACTCCAAAAGGTTTTAGACCACAATTCTCCACCCACCCTTAAAATGACCCTACAAGTTGATTCTTTCAGTTTTTTCACTCTATAAGAATTAAAATATATGACAAATAATATAGTTATCCAATCTAGATCATTATTTAATAATTTGTTAAAATTATGAGTAAGATATACATCATGGAATTTAAATAAATAGCGTTAATTCATTCAACACCCTTGTACATTCTTTGTTGATACTTTGAAAGTAATACGTTTTGAAAAATAATTTGTTTTTTGGATTCTTAAGATTATGTAACTTTCGAACCATAATTACAAATTTATTTATTTATTTACTTATCATTTAGTTGCTAAAAGTTGAAGAATTTATGTTGGTAAATAATTAATTAGGTCTATTTAAATCATTTAGCACTTTTGGGATTTTTGTTTTCGTGGTTTCATTCATAATTTCACTTTTTTGCAAATTGTCAATTTCAATTTTTCACACCACATGTGCACAATCAAAGGACCTAAGGTCTTTCCCCTACCAAAGTATGTTCTTTTAAAACATGTTTTCTTGGTGATATGGGTGATTTAGAAATGATTGGGAGAGAGAAATTCCTCATTTAATAAACAATATGTTTGGTTCATGCCATTTAATTCTCATGATTAGGTTGTAATCACGAGGCTCTCGCTTAAGAGTGGACCTTCCCAAAATCTTGTGACATCTTGTCACAAATAAAACCATCAAACTGAAAAACACATCATGCAAGAAACATAGCTCGTTGACATATCATTTTTCTCCTTCAAAGAAAAAAAATTCACATCATGTGAATATCTCCATGTACTCTTACATATTGGTGTACAAAACCATCAACCAAACACAAGTCAACAAAACATGCCTCTTCAAACAACTGACTCTCAAGTCAAATAATAGCTCATGTACAAATTTCCATATTTTTTGCATTTAAGTGTGTCAACATAACTCTACTTTCAACATCTTGCTTCATGCAACATGCACCATACTTTGAATTTGCAAATAAATTCACGAAACATCAAAATACATGCAAGGCCTTAATTGGATAAGAAATCTAACCATCCATTACCAAACCATTTCAATGGCGCTTCTTTTAGTTGCACTTCATCATCATGTGAATCATCTTGACCCTCATCGATTATGGAATCCTCTTTTCCATTCTTGTCATTATCTCTTTCCACCTTCTTCAAATGTTGTGGATGACTTTTTGGATACAAAGTCCAACACTTGTCTACAAGGTGACCTTTCTTATGGAAATGAGTACTAAACAATTGCAACTTATTTTCAGCATCATTTTCCTTGTCAAATGGGCCTTGGAATTTTTGCCTCATTTATTTATAAAGTTTCATGTGCATGGA